>JAMKCH010043059.1:0-13717 GCA_023653785.1 Ophioderma brevispina
AAATAAGACAAATAAAGTGCCCTTTAAAGCGTCGCTTTAACTATAGGAAAGCAGACTTGGCAGATTCACTGATGATCTTTTAAATTAACCTATAATAGGTTGCACACCACCAAATTAAAATTGCATGGTTTTATGCTACAAAATCGCCCTAATTAAAGGCGGTTCTCGAACCGCAATTGTGGCTGGTGCGCGATCACTTGCTTATGATGTTTGGCAAATGTGATTAGAAGGAGAACAAATGCACTTGGAGAGAAGTGTTATACCAAACTGACTAAGTTTTGAATAAATCGGCATGGTGTTTAGCCAGTAGTATTTGAAAAGTGTACAACCGAAGTGTTAAAATACATCGCGGTCATGAAGCGTAGTGTTGTCTGCCGGTCCCGGTTTGGGAATGGGGTCAAAGGTGATATGAGGTTACCCAGGTCACAAAGTCCACAGGGTGACATTGGGTCACAAAGGTCACAAGCCACCAGGGTCACTGAGAGCACATGGGTTCACGAAGGTCACATGGCGGTCTAAAGGTCACATGGGGTCACACATGTCACATGGGGTCACATGTGTACAAAGGTAAATGGGTTTACAAAGGTTCACATGGTCACAAAGGTCACATGCGGTCACCACAGGTCACATGGGGTCACCAAGGTCACAGGGGTCACCAAGGTCACGGAGGCCACCCCACCCCCCTCCCGCAACACACCCCCGTCGCATCCACCCCGCCACTCCCCGGAACACCGATTGGTGAATGGGCCAAAGGGGAAATGAGGTCACACGTCACATGCGGTCACATGCGGTCACCAAGGTTACATGGGGTCACCAAGTGACACAAAGTCACACCAAGGTCAGAGAAGTCACCAAGGTGCACACAAAGTCACCAAGGTCAGAAGAAGTCACCAAGGTGACACAAGTCACCAAGGGCAGGAAGTCACCCAAGTGACACAAAGTCACCAAGGTCACACAAGGTCACATAAGGTCACATGAGGTCACCCGCCTCACCGACACACCCCATCCTGCCCTGATGCAACTAGCCTGACGCCACACACACTCCCACCCACCAGATGCACCATCACCCGACACTCCCGAAGCACCCCACCCCTCCCGATGCACCCACATTTGCCGCTACACCCCCTGCCCATATCCCCAACACCTCCACCTGCCCCCTCCAACACCCCACCCTTTCCCCCTCCCCAACACCCCACCCCACCCTCCCCTCCCCAACACCCCACCCTGCCCCATCCCCACACCCCCCCTTCCCACTCATATGATTCACACACGATGTATGGTATAGTAGTTTTTCAGTAGCAAAGGAATTTTGCCTCATCTGATGTACCAGCAATTATGCATATTTAATTAGCTAATTTGCAATACCTAAAGCTGCATGTATCAGCAACTTTTCAAATGGCAAGATGCGCACCATGAGTTATTGTGGAAGTGAAGGAATTTGCATATCCCAATGAACCATTCAAAAAATAAGCAATTAACGCTGATTTTGCAATAATTAGCGATTTGATATGTAATTTGCCCGAAATATGCCCAACATCTAAAGGTCGAGACTCTTTGAACCTGCTCATTCCACCAAGTACACCATTATACGACTTACGGAACTCCCGATAAACACTTCTCCCGCAAGGCTTGTGTGCAAGTTATCATTTTGGACCGGCAAAATAAGCTAAGAATATTCATGAATCTGCAAATAATGCTAGCTCAAAGCTACACATAATGAGGTTGGCACATCACTCTATCACCCTACCAAGATTGAAATTGGGCATAGCATTTAGCTAGCAGAGCATTTCAAAAAAGGGTAACCGAATGTCTGAAAAATAAGCAAATAGCTAATACAAAAAAAAAATTCATGGAATATGCAAAGACTGCAGGAAAAGTTAAACATCATATTGCGGCTACCTCACTCTATCATCCTACAAGTAAGATGGGGATAAGCGTTTCAGCTGCAGGAGATTTTAAAAAGGTTAACGAGTCATACGGACGGACCACGGACGCACGGGAGAAACAGAGTTTTGGACTAGTATGTGCCGCCATGAACATTTCGTTCAGGCGACCACAAAAACGTAAATTTCCTTAACGAAGGCGACTCAAGTTGCTTAAAGGAAATTATGTCAAGATTTTTGTCAAGCTCAGTTTGACTTACATTCATAAAATATATGTACATACAGCACAAATTCCCGAAAAAATAATACAATTTGATGTAAAATTACAAACTAGAGGCATTTTAATTTTTGCTTTTTTGACAATCGAAGAACATGGGCGGATTTTAGCACGGATTCATTGATCAAAAGCGCACAATTTTGCTCTCCTCGTGACGTCAAAGTGAGGACCAAAACATCGGGTTGACCGAATTGTTATGCTGGACCCTTTAATATGAGGGATAATGAAAGTAATAATAAAAATTGAAAATAAGTTACAGAATGACTATTTTGTTTCATTTCGTTGTGTTTATTATAGAAAAACACATCGATCGCGTTATAGGGAAAGGGCAACACTGCGATATGATGGTTAACAACGACGTAACTTATGGATGGTCATCACTTTGACGCCACCATTTGCCTGCGAGGTGGATTTGTCGGAATCGTTTTAGAGTAAGCTATTGGGCGGAAAATTAAAAGGGCAAAATAGACTAACAATGTGGACAATTTTCAACTTATTTTGATTAATGTAATCATGTTACTTAAGCTTTCCATCCATACCCAATTTTTCCCAAATCATTCGGAATCATGACATATTTCCTTCTAGAGGTATGCATTATTGGACTACTAGACTCTGCATCCCATTCAGCAAGAAGAATCCATAAGTGACCACGGATTTTCGAGCTACTGAAAGCATGAAGACAACGATGAGTCCGATCCCCTCTGAAAACTGTGGCTTCTAGTCAAAATATTCCTATTATATATGGGGTGGGTGTCAAAATTAGTACTCTAATTATTCAGTAGTAAGCCTCACACACCTTTGGTCTTGATCTTGTGTGATTTTTATCTTAAAATAATTTCTACACAAAATATATGCCAGGAAGTCCAGTTTCTACTATCAAGTTAACTAAGAACGTCACTTTTTTTTCCTTTTTCCAAACCACTTTGGCCAGAGGGTGGCAGACCAGATCTATTTAGAGGTGTGGACTCTGTGTACAATTGGCCCACATACACTTTGACCCAATTATGATTCACACAAAAGATGGCATAGTATTCTTTCATATAGTGAAGGAATTTTGCCTATCCGATGTACATGTACACACCTGTCCATAAAATGAACCAATCCAACAACACACATAAATGTCTTAAAGGTGTTTGTTCTGATTTTTATCCATCTTGTTCTCTACTTGATATGGAAGCCTGACACTTATATACGCTGACCACCAATTACCGTGGGAAATAAATTTGCGGTTTTTATGCCAGATGCGATAATGCATATAGCGCAACATCGTATTCACTACTGGCAGGTTTTTGTCATCATCTTGGGAAAGAAATGGATTTGAAAGCTGAAATTTCAAGAAGACATGAGAACAATACTGCCTTTCATCTGATATCAAAATTGAAACTACTTTCAGTTAAATCAGGGGGCCCAAAGATGATTGGAACAAGCACCTTTAAGCACACAGCATACACTAACATACACACCATGTAATAATAAATATCAATACATGATTTTTGTCCAATCATATTTCTTCTCTCATAATAAACATTTATGAATACTGAATAAAGCAGCTATTTGATAGTAACATAAGAGTATGCACACAAAGAGAAGATATAATTAGCTTCCCACAATGCATTGCTTCCATTGGAGGTTTTTGTACAGCTTGTCATGTGAATCGTTAGAGATGAAACACTCTTAAAATGCAAGTTTGTGATCAGTACTGTCAATTTAGCCATGTTTCATCACTAACGATTCACAACAGTACCTGTACAAAAACCTCCATTGGAAGCAATGCATTGTGGGAAGCTACTGAAATCTTCTCTTAAGCACACATGCCTTATTTGCTTTATTGTGTATTATGGGGGCTATATCAACATATTGGCCTTCATATATTTTGAAAACATTTCATATTTGACTCTTCTTTTAACCTTCTGCCCTTATGAGGCATAGGTCACAGAGTAAGGTCACATTTGAGTTTTTAAAACTTTCACTGAAGCTAACTTAATTGATTGCACAGTATAATTTAAGTATGGTTGAAAATTAAACAATGAACATTTGAAGTGATGTGCCAGACACTGTTACACAAAAAATACAAATTAGCAATGCATTAAAAGCTTACTCAGAGATTTTGAAATTTATTTTTTTGTATCACAAATTGTCAACTCTAACTAAAGGGAGTCACGCTTAATACCAAAGTTTAAGATCTTTCGTTAAAAAAAAAGTGGAACTATCAGAACTTCAAAATAAGTCATTCTTACTTGGCATAAATATTAAAGAACAAAGTACAGGCTTTCCAATGGTGTTTGTTTCATCCCATTTGCTTTTGTCAATCCAGAGATATAATCAATTTAGTGCAATACACCAAAATAAATTTTGTGCCACTTTTATGCATGGGCAGAGTTGTTTCACGCAGTTAAACCATGCTGTCTTGAAGCTCACAAAAGATTGCAACTTGACAAAAGAAACAAAACGCAGATTAAATTAATCAAAGGAAGTCTAGTTTTATCAACACAAGTTTTAAGAGTCAACATAACCAGTTCAATGATAAATATCTTTTCATAAATAACAAACAATACAAATATGTACTGCACATCAATGAAATGGAGCTTTAAATTCATTACAAAATTGGTATCTGTTACAATCATGCCAGAAGGAATGTACTGGTAATTGCGACCAAAATAAACACTCCAAATCCAATGAAATGGTTTAAAAATATTGCAATATCTTTGTGCATTTACTAATTGTTGAAGTCAATAAAAAATTAGGAAGCAAAGTATCAAGGTGTTGGTAGGAATTTGCATTTCATGATACTTCAAGACCATAAAAACTCTCTCCTCCAGGTTGCTGTATGCTCATCGATCATGGTTCTCTTCTAATAAACAACAGTATGTCGAATGTTATTCACTTATCTTAAAACCAGAACTTACTGATCATAACTTCCACCATTACGTAACTGTTTTCGTATCTTTTAGAGTTTCATCCCTTTTAAAGAATTTCACATCGGCCATTTTATTAATTTTTTTTGGTTACATTGTAATAGAGAACTTCTCAAACATTTCAATGCTTTGAGTGTTTATAGTATTTATAGTATGGATATTATTTCATCAAAACAAAGACAAAATTGGGAAAATTTTGATTTCAATCAATCATACCACATGCTTGTTTGCATTCTCGAGCAGTGGTGTCCGTCTGTGACCCAAAAATTTCCAAAAACTTTTGCTACTTCTTACAGAAACGAGAAACAATGAAGAAAAGTAAGACAAGTATCTCTCCTTTATGTGCTACATTATGCTGAAATAAAAATAATATTCAGTGGAAACAAATTTGTTAAAAATGATTATCAAAGTGTGTCACGGACCGACATTTGCTTATTTTGTATTGGTTTATCATAGGCAGGCTTCCAAACAACTTAGGCTGAAATTATCAAAAGGGACAAAAACACAATTTTCTCTCCTTCCATGATTTGATGCTTTCTCAGGGGGCAGACAAGGTCAACCTATTTTGCGATGCTATAAACAACTTTATTGCATGTCAAATAGTTCAGATGGATTCAAATAAACACCCCACAGGGGTGCGACACATAAATAATAAAATGCTGCACGTGAACTACAAGAGGGGGGGTAGGGGGTCAGGGGGAAGGGGGGTTAATTTGAAGTAATTTGCTCAAATGAAAGTGTTGGGTTCCAAATGAAAGGGAAATTTAATTTCACAAAACATTGTATGTGATATTCATTTTTCCATTTTTCCAGCCTGTGGAAGTTATAATGTACTAATTAAAGGTGGTTAATCTTAAGTATATCACGCCCACTGAGATTGTGGAGTAGTGGGAGGGCGTCGCAGATGATGTATCTAGCCTGGCAGCTTTAGGTTTTAGTATAGGCAGATAAGCAGTCCCATTGAGGCCTTCATCCAAAGCTCCTCCAACCCCAAGTGAGATTATATTCATCTCAGAAACCTCATTTCCTCAAGTTTAGTCTTGTAGTACTAGATACACAATACTATTACACCAGTGTCATTGGCATAAATAACAACTCGCTTGGGTTTTAGCATAAAGTGTATGAAGCAAAAGCTAGTATCAGCTTCCTCAATGTGGAATGGAGCTCTTCAACTGGTATTTCACTTCTACAGATAAACTCTGGAAGTCATCAGGATACTTTTGGACACATCATGGAAGTGTTCTCTGAATTTATTTTGGTAATCGTTAAATTGAAAATAATGACAATAATCTGTGCATATGTTTTTTGTCATCAATCTTCGCCTATACTGAGCCCTGATGATGGTTTAGGATCGCACACAGTGAACAAATATTTTCAGATTTTGCTGTTGAAACCTCTTTAAGGAATTTCACAATAGACATGTCTAATCCATGGAAAACTGCCAGTTTGTTGGGTCAAGCTTGTCTCAATCAAAACAAACGGTTTTTTTTCCTAACTCAAACTCTTCAAATAAGCTTGGGGACACCCTAAATTTTTTCCTAGACCCAAGATGGCGGCAAATTACAACTTTGCCGCCAAATTACATAAATTACATAAAAAGTATTTGAAATTGTCATTTTCATATTTTTCTTTTCTGTCCGGTGGTTCAGATATCCTTGACCTATGTGCTTAAAATCCAGCTGAAGCACTACTCATGATTTTAATCTCAAATCCAAGATGGCGGCCAAATCCAAACTAGTTGGTTAATATTACTTAATTTGAGCTATTCGGCCTATCAAGTTCCCCTTTTAAAGCGTTTTCTGCTGGATGTGTTCTTCTGAACTTATACTCTAATTTGCTGAGCTCCGGTACCTCATATTTAGTCTCAAATCCAAGATGGCCACCAACACATGGGAAACCAAAATTAATT
This sequence comes from Ophioderma brevispina, assembly GCA_023653785.1. Taxonomy (NCBI): domain Eukaryota; kingdom Metazoa; phylum Echinodermata; class Ophiuroidea; order Amphilepidida; family Ophiodermatidae; genus Ophioderma; species Ophioderma brevispina. Next base: position 6,985 of record JAMKCH010043059.1, read on the forward strand.
TTTGACTTATTGTATAGTGTATGGAAGCTTCAATTACAAGTTAATCCAGTTGATCTCTCATCTTAAAAATAATTCTTCAATTCACTGGAACGCCATCCTTTATAGGCTCTTGAATCCAACATGGCAGGCCAAAATTTCCAATTGGCCGTCAAAATTACATTAATTACATAATAAGTTACTTGAAACGTTATTTTGCAGATTTTTTCAGTGGTTCTTCTATCCTTTTTTGAAAACCCCCTAGGTACTAAAAAGCTAGCTGAAGCACTGCTCACGATTTAATCTCAAATTCAAGATGGGGGGCGGCCAAATCCCAAATTAAGCGAATAAAATTACGTGAACTATAGTTGCCTATTAATTTTTTTCCTTTTCAACCTTTTTTAACTGATGTTTTACTCTGAATGTATCCTCTATGTGCTGAGCTTACAGGCTACCTAATATTTATCTCAATTCCAAGAGGTCCGCCAAAATGCCACCACAATTATCTTAATAGCTTGTATAGTGTATTGGAGCTTCTAATCATACATCAAATGAACCTTGACATGATTTTTATGTAGCTTATGGACATTTAGCATAATTAGTATACAAAATATGCCTCTAGTGCCAAATAAACCCCATGTTTCACAAAAAATATTTTTTGCAGCAAAAGAACCTGGTAGAATTAAATTTGATGAGGAATTAGGGTATTTTTGCCAGCCATTTCAGATTTAAGCCGCCATATTGGATTCACGACCCTATAATCGATAGTGTTGTGTGAATTCGAAGGATATATCTTTAGGATGAGAGATCTACTGAATTTACTTGTAATCGGAAGCTCCAGTACACCACACACCTAATTAAGATAATTGTGGTGGCCATTTTGGATTTGAGAATATATATTAGGTAGCCTGTAAACTCAGGACATACAGTATACATTCAGAATAAAAAAAAAATCCTGCAAAAAAAGGTTTGTAATGGAAAATTTAATAGGCAGTATAGTTAACGTAATTTTATTAGTATAATTTGGATTTTGGCCGCCATCTTGAATTTGAGATGAAATCATGAGTAGTACTTCAGCTGGCTTTTAAGTACTTAGGTCAAGGATAGCAGAACAACTGAAAAAATCTGCAAATAACGGTTTTCAAGTTACTTATTATGTAATTAATGTAATTTTGACGGCCAATTGGAATTTTGGCCGCCATCTTGGATTTAAGAGCCTATAATGGATGGCGTTTCAGGGAATTTGAAGGATCCATCTTTAGGATGGACAATCTACTGAATTAACTTGTAATCGGAAGCTCCCATGCACTATACAACTAAGTAAAATAATTTTGGTACCCATTTTGGTGGCCATCTTTGATTTGAGACTAAAAAAAAAAAAAAAAAAAAAAAAAAAAAAAAAAAAAAAAAAAAAAAAAAAAAAAAAAAAAAAAAAAAAAAAAAAAAAAAAAAAAAAAAAAAAAAAAAAAAGGGGGGGGAATTTGCTCAATATACTGGTGAATTAAAACTATTGAACTGCACCATGGGAATTGAGATTTTATTGGCTCATAGCTTTAAAGGAGATCATCACGCTACGCTTTGCTTATTGAATTAAGGGAAAAACATGCAAACAACCAAATAAATGAACAAGAAACATTTCAAACAAATCATTTTATAACACAGAATTTATGCATAGATTCGGGACTAACGATGATATTGGAAAGAACGAATATAAGTAACAATCAAACCAAAGCAAAACAAGTCTAAAACTGAAAACTTTTAAGAAAATATGGAAACTGAATAGGCCTGTAGATTTGATTAAATTTTAGTTGAATTTCAGTGGAAACGGAGGACCCAACAAAAACACAGGCTTGCTTAAATCGGCGGATCGGCCGAGCGGTAATTCTGCATTCGTCAAGGTTATTTGCCAAATAATGTTGACCCCGAGTTAATTAGATAAACATTCTCAATGCTAAATCAGCAGGGGTCATTGTGGGAGGGGCGAAAAGAGCCGGTCGTAATTCTAAATATTACGTCATTAGAGGCACCACGTGTCTGCTAATTGGGACACCGCAGGTGGACTATTAACACGTAATAAAGTCATTGGAGTTAGGTTGTAAAAAATCCTGCGAATTCACCAGAGCCCTCGTTGGCCGGCCGTCTTCGGCGGCCGGCCAACTCGCTGCTAGGATCGTAAATACTTTGCGGTCACTGGACAGGGTAGTTATCACTGATATTGCTGTAGGTTTAGGGCCAAAATACTGCGACTTTCAGCAAAATACTTCGCGGTCACTGGACAGGGTAGTTATCACTGATATTGCTGTAGGTTTAGGGCCAAAATACTGCGACTTTCAGCAAAAAAAAAATAATAATAAAAAACAAACTCGCTGCTAGGATCGTAAATACTTCGCGGTCACTGGACAGGGTAGTTATCACTGATATTGCTGTAGGTTTAGGGCCAAAATACTGCGACTTTCAGCAAAAAAAAAATAATAATAAAAAACAAAAAAACGAGGGCTCTGAACCAGAGTTAAGTTACGCGTCGATTCAAGGCATGCAAACCTATTAGACATGTCAGATACTCAAAAGTAAATTACTTTGTTTTGACAATCATCATAGGACAAACTATAGACATGACGTAGCAGTGGCCGCGAGATGGCCAAAACGTCACTATGGCCGTGAGATTATTGGTAACATGGATGCGCCCATCAGTTCCCGATTTCATTTTTGTCTTCTAATTAGCTAATTAATTTTTTGTAATATCATCAATGTTGATAATCGTTTCAACATAATTTATCACATATGTAAACTAAAAATTAGCGTGTTATGTCCCTTTAACTTGCGCATGATATAAATATCGCGGTCATGGGTCATGCTTTGTCATTAAGATGTGGGCCATTGCGTTGTATAAAGACAGTCATATAATCCTAATCTTAGCATTCATTGCGCTATATCAGCATAAGCTAATAGGTATCTAAGTATTTTTATAAAGGGCTGCCTCATGTAGCCTCTTTGTAGCTTACGAAGGACAAAAGGTCTCTCCGGCATCACTATACAAGCTCCATAACAAAGGGCAGCTATGCAACATTTTCCTGTTTCTTCATTTAAGTCATAAATGGTCATTGAAATGGAGGCGTGCTCTAAGCTTGGTTTTTCCCAGAGGGCATGCCCCTGAAGTTTTTCATGCTCATTTTTTCTTGATACAAGTGCATTTTGGGGATGAAAAGCACCTTGCGTACATGATAAAGTATTTGTAAAACACCAATTCAAAATTGATGGTGAAATTTAACCATAATGATTATAGAGGGCCTCCTCCTCTCCTTATCCGGCGATGTCCTTTAGGTTTTTGGGCTAAAAATGCAAAAAAATGTGTCTAAGTACAAAATAACTTTGTCAGATGCTTATTATATCAATTTATCCAATTTCCAATGCAAAAGTATAGCAATGTCCGGCCGTCCGTGATGTTGAAAATGCCATCCGTGATGAATTGTTTTACATCTTTCTCAAACATTAGAACTTGGCTTGAAATTCTATATCCCTAACGTCCCTTAACTGCATTTAAATGCACTTTTGAAAAGAAATCACAGGGCTGACCCCTGCCTTGGATTAGTTGGGGAAATTGCCCCTAGGTCTAACACGAAAAATAACACTACCTCCATTTTTGCGGTGATCGTCAGATTTTCCTCTATAATAGGGATGTAGTGATACATCTGACACAGACGCTAACTAAGTTGACTAAATTTTGTGGTTGAAAGTATTAGCTAATGTCAAGTGGTTTAGACAGAATGATGAAAGAATACCAAAAAGTTAAAAATGCAATTTTATCTCGTCCGTCCGTGATATTGAACGTTTTATGGATATTTTAGTAGGAAACCATGGTAACCAAATTTAGTAAGTTTCAACATACTTGGCAGTACCCTTCACAATGAAACAAAAACCAATTCACTGCACGTCCCTCATTTTTATCCCCGTCTTGAAAAGCAGAGGGGGATATTACGAGGGTGCGAATGTCCGTTATGCCAAGTATGTATGTCTGTATGTATGTATGATGTAGTATGTAGGTATGTATGATGTGTATGTATGTGTATGTATGGGGTGTGTATGTGTGGTGTGTTCCAGTTTGGTTAGGTTTTCATTTTTCGCGTCGCCTTCGAAAAGTGTAAGTCCGATTTAAACCAGACTTGGGGTTAAGGTGCAATAGGGGTTCCTTCGGGTTGTGGATGATGCAAAGGTAAATGGACAAGGTCAAGGTCATCTGAGGTCAATGTTTCAGACTGCCATCTTGCCAGGGGGATGACGCAAGTTTACTTGCTGTATTTTTTTAATCTTTTACAGGCTTTCAAACTTTCAAAATTTGTCAAATGTCCATCCGTGATAAACCGATCAGGCTTGTCTCACCTTACTGTGGGTTTATATTACACTGTGGGCTTTACTGTACTATACGATCTCACAAAACCTAATAGCTCTACTTGTTCCATACCTACAGGAGCATAGAATGAATATTTAGGATTAATATATATGTCATAAGAAAGCTGGTAACATTTGGTGAAATATGATACCAAACATGCCATAAATACTTCATGTGTACCAAATTCCCCAACTCCCCACCCCACCCCAACCCACCCACCCCACACACCTGACCCCTACATACTTTAATATGATGATGCCTACTAATTTGCTAATGTTATATTCATAACAAATTATCAATAATTTTTCTATCCTTTGCTATATACAAACATTACATAGTGGAAATAGGATCTGGAGGGGGTAAGCATTGCCTCCCTGTAACACCCCGTGCAGCCGATTGAAAAATGTGCACCTAGGAATTTTAACTATGGTCCATAGAAGCTAGAAGCAACCCAGATAGGACACGTTTTTTATAGCATGAGATGTCATTTTGCAATGAATATTGTGGTTTTCCCCCTGCCTAAATAGGTCTCCTCACAACCTATAGCTCTTCCTAAAGAACTTGAACCTTGGGAGGGTCTAGCTACTTGTTCTATACCTACAGGAACATAAATGAATTTAGGATTAATATATATGTCATAATAAAGCTGGTAACTTTGGTGAATATGATACAAACATGCGCATAGATACTCAATGGGTACCAAATTCCCTGTTTCCCACCCACCCACCTCGCCCTCCCCACCCCCCCTCCACACCCCACCCCACCCCCACACTGTTGACCCACTCCACACATCTGACCGTACATACTTTAGTAAAGTAGTAGGCATGATACTGATTAATTCTAACAAATGGATATTAATTTGCATATCGTTTGCTATACTTGCAACATTGTCTAGTGGAAATAGGGTCTGGAGGGGGTAAATTTTTGACCCCCTCAGTCCACCCCTGTGCAGTTGATGTAAAACGGGTCCACCCAGGAGTGTTACCTATGGTCCATAGAAACTACCCAGATAGGACACGCTTTTATAGCATGAGATGTAAGTTTGCAGTGACTTCAGGGTGTGCCCCCCTGGGTATTCAGTGTAAAACTTCTAAAGCTGGCTGCTGCTGTTATATAAGCATTCACTTGCTTTTATTTGCAACTTCCCTTACGACATCGTTTTTTTCCGGGAAAAAGCCAAAGTTACCCCTATATTTTAAAACTGTGACAAGTCCAGATGTGGTAACTATCGACCTAGCTGCCACTATTTCTCAATCATGGAAAGAACTGTTCACAATCAATTGTATTAGTACTTTGTTGACAATGGCCTTCTCTCTGATAACCACTCAGTTTTCGTGCTAATCATTCCACACCTACTACTTTTCTTGCTGTATCAGGATTTTAATTTGGAAAAATATGGATAGGGTCGTGCAACAGGCACAATTTTTCATGACCTCAAGAAAGCTTTTGGGAAACTGTGTTAACCATTCCTCTTCTCTTATCTTTCATAAAATGGTATTACTGGTCCTGCACTTCCATGGTTTCGATCCATCCAGTGACAGAAACTCAGTCAGTCAACATAATTCCTACTCTTTCTAGACTTCAAAAACATATCAATACATTGGCATTCCCCAGGCTCTATACTTGGCCCTCTTGTTTTATTATTTTGTCAATAAGCTTTCAAATAGTTTTACTTTAAATGTACTATGTTACTGATATACAACATTCTTTGTACTTCATACAACCCACACAATCTTTAATTTGAACTTCTCAATTAAGGTCCATGGCCCGTCGTTAATCCTCGTCCCCAGAAGCCCAGATTTTACGAAGTGGTCCAAATTTTGTACGAAGAAAGCTACTATTTTCCCTCATTTACCCGATGAAAGTCTAGTGCTAAATGATGTTTGGTTTGAGTTATGAGCAAAAGTGTAAATTCCATTTTGGATCGACCAATATTAGTTTCACACAGTATTCTATAGGCTCACAAAAGCACTTTATCCAGCTGTCACAATCAAAGCGGATTGAAATATTAGTGCGAAATTTTACAGAGGGGTTTTTGGTGAAGGTCATTCTATCAAGATGAAACTTTATAATACTTAAATCGGACCATCCCCTTTTATCAAAATTTCTATATGGTTTGATGATAACAAACTCACTTTGAATGCCAATAAAACAAGTTTATGGTATTTGGTACATGTCATGATTCTCAATATTTTTTAAATGTTCTCTGCACTGTAATAATGACACTCATTGAAAGGGTTTGCCCAGTTATATCTTGGTGTAATTGTTGATCCTCTGATGTCCTGGTCTAATATCAATTATATGTCTGCATGTATTTCTACACGTTGTGGTGTTATAAGAAGACTAAATATTATTTCCAAAGAACTCTTG
>JAMKCH010043060.1:0-25290 GCA_023653785.1 Ophioderma brevispina
CTTGACATTACTCTACAATATGTTGAACCTGTTATTTTTTACTGACTCACAACTAAAATGATCAAAATTTCGTGATTTCTGCAGGTATGCGATCTTACGTTTTCAGTGTCTAAGTTCATCAAATCAAATGCATGGGTCAGGGGGTCAAGATGTAAAGGTCAGTGGTGGGAAAATGTGCTTTGGCACCATAACAAAAACTAGTATCTTGAAATGCTTGATGAGACCGACATCTATCGCGCGCTAAATGTCGGATAACGTATTGTTCTAACCATGATGGAATAGAGGACTACGATGCCTATCTGTTATGAATAATCGATCAATTAAAAAAGATACATCGAAAAGTCTTGGTGCAAAGCGCATGCGTTAAATGTGGACTTATCAACATGGCGGATTTATTCCACCAAGCTACATGGAATATCGGCAAAAAGTTTAAATTAATGAACCACGAAAACGTCAGATTTTGACATTGACATGGGCAAAAGAAAAACTAGCATACTCAAGAACACGTCCGTAGCTGATTTTTAGATAGAGCATCGTAGTATGTCACAAAGCGGTAATTTTGAGTAGGAGAATCACTTTTTGCACACCACCACTGTTAAAAAGATCGAAACTACGACCATTCTTGTTGTAACCTCAGGTCAGAGTATGATAATGTCCAGTGATAAAAGTAACGTCAACCTGAGGGTAAATCATTGGAACTATCATAGCCCCACCTCTCTATTCAGTTTGATTTTTTGATAAATCTGAAAATCGAAAAACATAAAAATCAGATTTTGCATGTTGTAACCCTAACACTGCAGGCTGTATATTGTGAGGACGTAATTACAGATCACAATATCAAATTTCATCTACTTGCAATTCCATAGACACAAAACACCACAAAATTTGTAGTGGTATCTTGTGGTGTATGCTTAGTAGTTTAGAGATGAAATCATTAACTATACCAAATGGAGTAGTATAGTGAGTAGGTAACTCATATATAGTACAATAAACCACAGTTAAAAACAAAAAGAGCCACCAATAGGCCACATGTACAGGGCTGACAAGAGAAGTTGCGGGCCCAGGGGGGGGAAACTTGGGGTTATAGGCTTACATGGGCGACGGGTCGGGTGCGGGATGTACGTGAATGTACCACACTTTATATGTCAATGAATGATAAGATCACATCCCACAAAAACTACCACAAAAATATTGCAGGTCTGTAACTATTCAAACCGCAATATACCACAATATTACCTGTGTGCTTTTTTTGGGGTAGCGCCTTGTTTAGGGGTAAACAATTACCTTACAGGTTATCCTTAATATTACCTTGCAAATGACTAGGACAGAAGCAACCTAATTAAGGACAAAATCGAAATTTTAGTCATAAGTGTCCGTACGGCCACGTTTATAGCATGATAGCAGATATAAACGCCGTAACGAATGGAGATTCGCATCTTTGGGACACTGCCGTTTCTTTTCTTCAATTGGAAAAAAAAGTAAAAACTTATGAGAAACCTGCAGGACTTAGCCTCATTGTTAAACTATTTGCAAATTTCAAATATTCAACTCTTTCGGATAATTCACTGATAGCGTCTTTATTTTGACTGCATTAAAGAACATCTATAAACCAGTTTAATGATTTCTTAAAGTTTATGATGACCTTGTCTGCTTTCATATTATATCAAGCTTAGGATTGTTTTAAGTTGGCTACCTATGATGCTCAGCAGGCCCAGCAGGCAGGCAAAGTGCTGAGTGAGGCCCAGTGTCAGTGTCAGTGAGGGCAGTGCTGCTGATGGCTGTTGAGATGTCATGACGGAGTTCTGCTAAGCATAACCTCACATTATGTCTTTAACATGTTGTCATTACCGGATGTGGCTTTCTGCAAAAAATACTCGTTAATCCTTTTGCCTGGGGCAACTACCTAACTGTTCGATCTTTTCAAATTCCCTACAAAAGAGAGAACCAATCCCTGCTTTCACTATCAATCACAAGTTGACACCATTACAATGTGATGAATATGTGAAAAAAAAATCAAAAAGAAATATAAAATTTTCCAAATTAATTTGAAACAAAAATTGCGGAATACAATCACTTTCCAGGTTTCCCAATGCATGAGGGAAGCAATAATCGACAAGGCACCAGAAGGTCATGCATACGTCAACATGGGTCACCCACGTGTTCGTGTGTTTATCAACAAGGATTAAAATTTCTTGTTTCTCCAGTAGTACCTGAGTCCCTAGCCCCTCGTTCGAACCTAACAAACATGACGGCTCAAGTGAATAGCAGGCAACATTGTAACGGCGGCGTATATTAGAGGCTCAGGGATTCAGTTGTCCAGGGTACGGTTATTTTTTGTGACCTTCCGGATCAAAGGTCTCATTTATTCAGGCCGGTTTCCAGCCGGTCTTGCACGAGAAAGGTTGTTTCACGATAAAATTGAGGAATTTCTAATTTAGTAAATACTAAATTCAACCAAAAATATATAGTTTTAAAAAAAGAAAAATATTATATAAGGAACACATATATTCAACATCGATTTCTGAATTGCTTGTGCATATTTTGTTCGTTGCAGTGTGAAAGTTGGCTCTTGAATTGGCCTGTAAACACACAGCAGGCTTAACAGGCAAAAGGTATTACGTAGTATTTGTCAGAACTCCACATCCGTAATGAAAACATGTTAAAGACATAATGTCGAGTTATGCTTAGCAGAACTAGTTGAACTGTTGAGTGGTATCAATATGACAATTGACATTGCCATACATAGACTAAAAATGAGTCATTTGCACTAAATTCTATTCTGTAAAATAATTGAAGAAGTGTGACCAAAGCATAGTTACCATAAGCCAAGACACTTTGTGGGGCACCTTCGGGATTTCAGGCTTGTATATATAAACACTGTGGTGGAAATTAACAGCATGCACTTGACGCTGACTTGACAGTTGTTTTGCCTTGATGAGATTGCTCCATGGGTGGTTGCCAGTCTCGTTTACACTAGGCGAAATTGCAGCGAACGTTATGAAAATCACTTTGACTGTGAAAAAACAGGTATAAAAAACGTGAAGATGAGAATTTGGCCAGGAATTTGTTCTGTCTGCGTGTCTGTCTGTGTGTTGTTTATGATAACTAGAGGTATACTTATGACTTCATTTCTGATACAACTCATTGCTTTTGTGTCCAATTTCAGTTTGTGGGGGGGAGTGATTTTTTTTGGGGGGGAAATACTCAAAATTTTGAGGATTTTAACCAATTTTGGCCCAAAATCGCTGATTTGTCCCCAAAATTTGGTGATTTTTGCGCCCCAATGCTGATTTTTGGCAAACAATTTGTCATTTCTTTGGGGGACGGGGGAAGAAACAAATTAGGGGAATTTCCCCGTCCCGTGGGATTATGGGACCCAGGCGGGAGGGGGGGGGGGGGCTGGAGAATTTCCAGTTGGTGTGGGAAAAGTTTGTTTTGTTATACACTTCTTATATAGATTTAGAGCATGCAATTCATTGCAGCTTTCAGCTGTTTCCTCCTTTTTAGTTACAATTAAAAGGTTCACTAACAAAAAAAATGTTTTATTTAAAAAAAATGAAATGTTGCCATTTTTGATTTTGATCAAAAAGCGGCGAATAACATTTGAGATACCAGTTAATAAAAAAACAAAAAAGGAACAAAAACCAATCTAGACTTACCAAACTGTATAACAAATTAGGTTCGGAGCTAGGACAAATCCAAGTGTAAATCCGTAATAAATTATTTAAAATCATATAACCGTCTATCCCGCAACAAAAACTGGGACAATCTTGAAAATGAATAAAGGTCACCTCAATTCCTTTCCCAAATATCAGTGAACACTGGATATACACATAGACTTCATCAAACAATCGAGCTATAAAGATATAAACAATCGGCCCGGTAGGCTATGCGGAGAACGATAGGAGCATTGTTATAAATGCCACTCAGATCAAAATAATATGATAGTTATTACCACTCCACGGATCGGCTGAGTAAACACAAGTTACCCGTTCTCTTTCACATTAATTAACCAGTTTACATCATGATAACACGATAAAACCCAAGTCTACAATTGAGGACTCAGCTGGGTCCCTTTTATGTTAAAATTATTTACAAGGCCAATGCCTTCAAACAGCTTTCTTCATAAAAGTTAAGAGAAAGGAGTCTCCCCTTGTTTTTTTCTGTGACAAATTTCCCGAAACAGTGGTCCATGTTTTTTGTGATTGGTGAATGAAAAGTCAAAAAATTATTTGGAAAGTGAGTGGCTTGATCGGTTAATGACAAACTCATGCTGATCTTAATTGTAATAAGTTTGAGTCATCATTGTTTGGTGGTGTGTCAGATGGACACGTTTTGTCATATTTATTTTTTGTTGTAAGGTCTATATATATAGATGTAGGTTTCAGGAAGTGATTCCAAACTGTTACTGCCCTAGAAGAAACTTTTTTCTGGTTCAAAACGAGTAAATTGGAGGATGATATGGGCGTATAAAAGGGGGGAAAAGTGGTATAGCCATTTTTTAAAAAAATTGCGGCAAATGTGATACTTGTGATTCTGTAATTTGTCCCTCGATTTGCTATAAAAATTTAATGGACAATAAAAATTAAAAGATATAAAAAATTTTTTTTACGTTTTTCTTTTTTTATTTGAAAACACGGTAAATCGAGAAGATGTAAGGAACTTCCTTACATCTTCTCTGGGTAAATTGAAAGAAATGAAGTTAAAGGTTTGAAAAATAGTGCGTTTTCAAAATGGATATTTTTGCAGGGGGGGGGGGGTTGGGACACGATCTGCTCGATTTGGGCATTGGGGATTCCAAACGGTAATTTGTGGAACTGCTAAGGCATTTACTATGGCAGTCTCTGTACCAGTGACATTAAAACATTCATCTCTTAAACCTTGTTCAAAAAGATCTTAGTAATATCTGATAAAATTAAGAAAAAAATATTGACTGCAAAAAGACGGCTGGGGTTAGTGGGATAACCCCGCTGCAAAAATGTTGTTAATTTCAATAACGGTCATTTAGATTTAAATATTCGTGAACCAGGCCTAGTAGTTAGTCAGTCTGTGTGTACCGTTCGATATGCGTAAAAGCCAATCCTTACAGGGAAGTCTTGAAAACAGACTAGCACCCAGACAGTGATGCGTCGTTTGAATTTGATGTTGATGATAGGTCGGCATGTCCTACCCCCCCCCCCCCCCCCCCCCGTATTTTTGCACAGGTTTTTTATAGAGCTTATAGAGCTTTTAAACATGGCCCTCATCTGAAATTATAAGTTGGGGTATGTTATTTTTTAGGTGTAAAGTAGATTTATATTCTTCCAAATGCCAAAGACGATCATTTGACGAGCAATGACGAAAAGAAATTTTCATATTTCTGAAAAAATGTTGCCAGTGCCGCTTGATTTGTCTCGAGGCTATAGGCCTACCGAGCCAATTCCCGGTTAAGCGGCCGCGGGCGCGGCCGCGGCCACCGACGGACGGCGACTGGAGAGACTTCCCAATGTCAATTCCCCCTTAGCTAAAAGTGGAATTCGCTCTCCACATGCTTCAATTGGACCTCAAACACTGAACCATGATAATTTACCCCGTCCTGGGAACGAGGCGGGGAAAACGAGCCAAGTGCGTATAGCATCCGGTGGGTGTGACTCCGATGGGGCAAAATTTCACGGATCACGCGGTAGGTGCAATGCAAAAGGTACGAAAAAGGGGGTTGATGATTTACATGACTTATCACATCGTTACTTCACGATTCCCTTCCACACCCCCGGGCCCACTGGGCTACGCCACTGAACGAGGCTGTGAAAATCACCTCCATTAGGAAATGAAAGGGAAACAAACCTATTAGCATTTCTTAAGATTTCAAAATAAGGCGGGGGCGTGCGACAGCGGTTGGCGTGAGTGTGTAGAGGTTCCATGTTTTAATATTATTAAGAATATTTATGAGAACGTGCAAAGTAAAGTTAGATTTGGGAAATTGAAACGGATATATTCAACACTACGACGAGGGTATGAAACAAGGATGTGGGTTGTCCCCGGAATTTCTGGTATTTACATCAATGAACTTGCAAAATGATAAGGGAGAGAAAAATTGGTGTTATTAAATCACAACCCAATTGGCTGTTATTTGGGCAGACGAGTTTCTTATAGGGAAATGAAAAGGGACTTGCAAAGTCTACTTGATGTAAAGGCGAATCGATGGATAAATACGATTAAATTTTAACTTGATAAAATCTAAACGTTCTCATAGTGAGGTAAAGGATCAACACCACCAAAAACTGGCAGCTTGGTAACAACTACATCAACCGAAATAAGAATATAAAGATCTTGGGATTTATTTTAGAAGAAATATCTGATATACACAGTCGAGGACCCGTGATTCGATAGAAAAAGGCAATATTAATTCATTGCGTATATAAATCAATAAGAACAATCAGGAGATTTTAACCGTGTTGGTTTCTAAGGCGACCTCTTATGGAAAAAACGATTGCCTGCCAATCCATCAACTACGCGTGTTCAGTCTGGACCTGCGGTAGCAAATCTAATCGTAATAAAATTGACAACCTAAAGTCAGATGGCCAAGGACAATTTTGCGCGCAAGTAGAAACACCGATAAAGAAGCCACTTTATGGCGATTAGGGTGGGACCATATTTAACAACTCAAACAAGTTTAAAATGAAATTTTCGATCGCCTCCTCAAGATGCACCATACTTAGATAGATAGACCCCAAAATTCTTTTCAAACCATGGTTTTCTATGCGCATGAAATTAAGGTAAAAGTAGTAAATGGAAATGGCTCACCCATATAAAAGACTCGCTTGTTTTTGTGGGTTAGATCACCTGTTCCACAAATGCGAACCCCTGACCCGTAACTGGACTGAACTCATTTAGTCGCATCATGGTGCATTAAAACAGATTGGATATACAAAAAAATTGTGCTGGAGACTGCCTTAAACTAAGAAAACCACTCGTGAATTATTGCAATAGCAAGAGAAGCCACGCATGAGAAAAACTATTCCTTGATGCAACTGATTTTTATGGTTGCTCACTCAAGTTAAAATTCGTAACCAAACCACACTACCACTTGAGCAAACGGATCGACAACGGAATCTGCAAATATGTACTGGCGGAAGATAGACTATCACTTCTTTCTCCTGCCAGGCACTGAATGAGTAAGACTAGAGGTGGACAAGAATCAACAAAACTAAAAAAATGAACTCCACGCCAACAGTTTTCCACAATTCTGCCAATGGTTTTACGTGGTTGTAAGGATGAAAAATACTTTCTAATGATGGATAAAGTATGTTGGTGATAACCCCATCGGGAAGATTTTGATAAATTAGGAAAAGTTACAGGAAGCGCGCCTGGAAACTTAGAAAATAGCTAAGTAATGCTTTAAATAGGTAACAAATATTTTTGTGTCATACATTTTTAAAATGTCCATTCTATGAAGTGTACGATGATATAATGTAAGCCTTCAAACAGGGCCAACTTGTATTAACTAAACAAGTCTACTTACTGTATATAGAATGGTATGTCTTAATGTATGTATATATTGTGTACTTGTTCTGATGCACCAATAAGCTGATGGTGCCACTGTTTCCCAAACGGGTTTATCCAATATAATTTGAATTGAATCACGCCATGCTCTGATGAGCTGCCTCAAGAAGCTCTTCGTTGCCTCTGTAAACAATACGTAGTAACAATACCCGAGTTTACTCAATTCATACATTCGGAAACAGTGATAACAGTCTCGTCCCTTGACAAATTCCTAAAGATTTATATTTTGCTAAGTACGATAATGGCAACTTAGAATGTATTAACAGAGGATTTTGATTCAAAGACCAACGGTCATGATAAAATCAGCTGGGAGATGCTGACCTGGGTACGTGTTTGGGTTTGTTGGCTGGCAATTTGATTTGGATTTCATTCATTTAACTAAGGCTGAAGCAAGGATACCAAGCTTAAAAAAAACGCGTCAGCATCCTCATCAAAATGGCAAGTTCTAACAGCAGCGGACTCCAAAGCGTCCTGTATGAGGCGTGTGGAGTTGATCATTAGACATCCTCTAACAATCAATTTTGTCCATGTCGTTTGTGGGGTTCTCGTGACCGTGCGCGTATGTACCGGAAGTGTTATGATTTTGTTTCAATCAAGGCTTGGTTGAGTGGGAAAGATATGAGTAAGCGGGTACCGCCAGGTCGAAACCGTCATGGTGTAAGTTATTGTTATTCTTACAGTACCTGTATTTGCCATTGGCTACAGACGTGTCTCAAAAAGAGGGAAAAAAAATATTATCATGTTGATCTAATTAAAGGTGCTGTCGATTATGGTATTTGTTCTCCAATGACATGAGCATTGAGAGCCTGGGCCTGCACATACACACCATCAAATAAAAATGTATCGTGGGAACAAAACTTGCGGTTTGCGGTAGACGCAATATGCCATGTTGCAAGCCATGTTTAATACCTTAGACACTCAGTGATACAGAAAGAGTCAAAATATTTGAAATTGGCAGGAATAGCTTAAAAAGTGAAGAATAAGCCTGTAGGAATTCTCATATGTTAACTTTTCACAACTGAAGAATTGACCGAACAACGAAAGAAAACTGCAGTTTTCAAAAGAAACGAATCTCCATTCAATTAGTGTAGTAGTTAGTGTCCGAACGGACACTAATCATGACTAAAACATCCATTGTACTGTTAGTTGCTTTTGTTCGATCCTTTGTCAGGGTCTGTAGGATACCTAACAAATTGTATACTGTTACCGCATGCAAAATCTGGATTTTTGATGATTTTTTCAATTTTTTCTGATTTAACAAATCACGATAGTGCCTTTGAATACGTGATCATATTGATGTTAAACACTAAAACTTAACACAGTGTTTTTGTGTTTATATCTGGGAATGAAATGGTTTAGGCTCAAAGTTCAGGCCGACAATGAGAAAAATATGTCCTTTCATCTGATATCAAACTCAATACTCTCAAAGATAGAGTGCATGGAAAAATCTTGTATCGCCATGAGGAGAGGGAGGAGGTGGTGGTGAGGATGGTGATGATGGTGACGGGGGAGGAGAGGAGGATCTGCTGCAACGGAGGTAGGAGGAGGGGCGGAGGATGGAGGCAGGCAGAAGTCTAACCTCTGTGTTTGATTTTCTTGTCTGCTTTTTTTCCCTTATTTGTATTATCTTTTTCATCACTGTTTGCTGGAGGTGGCCGCGTGAAACCATTTGCACAGTATACAGTGTCATAACAACTGTTAGTTCCTGAATTTTGCAATAAAGTTGTGATTTTTTATGAAGACTAGGATTTGAGCTGATGTTATTTCACCACACTGATTAGTATATGCCAAGATGATTATCTAGGCAAAAAACATGATTTGTTGAAAATTGAGTGCGCCCCCTCATCAGGAAATTTCCGAGTCTGCCTTGCATTTAGTGTAGCCGCTTTATCTCATAGGAAATTTCTTATTCTCGTGGCCAGAACCTGAAAGCCTTGGGGTTTAGCAGGAGCAGTTTCTCATCCATGATGTTTTCTCTTTATTCCTGTTCCATTCTGGAAACCTTTAACTGATGAAGCCCTCTGGCTTCCCACACCATGAGGTAAATACAGTAATGGTCCCAAAGTGGACCTTTGGATCAATCAATCAATCAATATTCTTGTTTTCCATAAATAAAAACATAAAAAATACAAACTGGGGTGAACGTAATTACATATTAACATAAGGATACACATTTTATGGAGGAAGTGGTCGAAAGGCCCGTAGGCCAGATGGAACCACCCCTTAAAAATTAAATTTGTAACATTAACATTTAAACACAAGGACAAAGAAAGAAACTATCACACAAGCAAAACACAACAAAACAGTTTCCAATCAATGATAGAAAGATATTAATATGATTTATAGATTTCGAAGTTTTATTTGACTTTGAATTTAATTGATCCACTCAGGGAGTTCCACAAGATTGGGCCTGCTGTTCTAATTGATTTATCACTGACTACCATCTTATTTTCTTGTTGATTATAAAGTATTACTGTTCTTGTGTGATAGTGCTGGAAGTATTCGGATCTCATGGGTTGAAAAAAATTATTAAATGAATTTGGCAATAAGTTTGCAAAGTATATGAACATAAATGAACCCACTTCTAGTTTATACACATCATATATATTTAAAACATTATATTTATGAAAAAGTGGTGCAGAATGACACGGATAATGAATATTTGATATGATTCTTAATGCCCATTTTGAAGTTTGTGAATTTTTCCAAAATTATGTTGCACAAGAGCTTCCCCAGGAAGTATACCATATTTATATTGGTAAGACAACTTGTACAATATAGGTTATATAAATGCGCAAGGTATATAGAATTTAAGCTGTTGATATCATACCAATATTCGCGATATTGTTTTCGATTAGTACATCAATGTGGGCATCCATGGTTAAATTTTCATCAATAATTACTCCTAAAAACGTTGTCTTTGTTACCCTTGCTCTTGTGTTGGTCAAGAATAAATCATATATCTCTTTGTACATTACAACCATCTCCATTTGTTATTTTAGTCATTTTAGGGGTACCCATAATCATGTAAATTAGTTTTACTAGCATTGAAAGATAGCTTATTGTAGCCTTTATAACCAGTTACTTACTTCTGACAATTCCTTATTTAGATTGATATTTGACTCATATATGTCCCTACTTGAATATAAAATTGTCGTATCATCTGCAAATAAAATGAAATCTAGCACAGTTTGAGGGGTATTTGTATATCATTGTAGATAAAATAAAGAGTAAGGGACCTCATATGGAACCCTGTGGTTACTCAATATTATATCCCTAAGTTCAGATTCTTATCTTTATAATTGGACAAATGTTTTCTTTCACTTAAGTATCTCGGCAAACCAAATCATTAAAACTACCCCTCTGAATCCATAAGTTCTAGCTTATGAAGTAAAATATTGTGCGTTATTGGGTCAAAAAGCTTTGGATAGGTCCAGGTACACCCCAATGTGGTTTCCCTGTTCCACAGCTTTCTGTATGATCAACAGTTGCATTATCGCCATAGAAGTAGAGCGATTGGCCCTGAACCCGTATGTTTGACATTAAGAATATCATTGGATCAATAAATTCAATACATTGTTGAAGACCAGCCCTTCTAGTAGTTGAACAAAGGAAGTACTGGAAAATGGTCGGGAATTGAAAATATTTCCACTGTCATTCTGTCTATAAATCGGGAATTACCTGGGATTTAACGATGAGGTGACCCATACCAGTTAACAAATATAAATTGAATATTTTGGAGAGGTTGGGCAATTTCATTTGCTATAATTTTACAGTCAAATATTCTATATCATAATGGCCAGAACTTTTTTGGGAGAAATTTTAATGATTTTCAACAATCTCGGATTGAATAATTGGTTTCAGGAACTATAACTTTTTTGATAAGGTATATTCAAATAATCATAATAGTTTTTACAGGATTCTGAATTTTAGATGCTAAGTTGGTCCTACGTTCACGAAAAAAATCATTTAAATTCATTGATATACTTTGGTCTGTAATATGGTTCGATTTTCGTGTTGAATCTGATCACAAATATTTGCTTCTGAGCACTGTCCAATTACATCGTTATTATATTCCCGGTACTTTCGCATGTTGTTTTTTACTTTTTTATTCGAATTTTTTAAATTAGATAATTTCGTTTTGATTTTCTAATCAATCCATGCAACTTATTTCTAAATGTTTTAAATTTTGAGATTGTTGTCATTGGAATTGTCCATATTGCTTGATGATTATTTGTTGTTTATACTATTAAGCAGCCCTTTGGTAATCCATGGAGATCGTGGATCTCTTTGTTGTTCTTGTGACATTCTTAAGTGGGATGCCTTCATTATATAACTCTTGAAATTTGTTACATATGCATTATTACTACATCATCAACATTGATAGTTCAAGAATCTATCCCCATTTCACATTCGATAAGAACATTTTTAATCTAGCTAATATTCCCCACTATAAAATTTTTGTAATATACTATTTATTTTTATTTCCAGATTGTCGGCAAAACTCAGATACTTATTCAGAAATGTTGGCAAGTGATCACTGATGTTGGGTTAATATAATAGCTGTTTTTAGACTTGTCACAATTTGTTAATAGTTATCAATAATTGTCGCGTTGTCGCTGGATCCTGGTGGTTTATAGATTGTGGAATAATGGAATAGAATTAAATAAGTCAATTATCATGGTGGTGTGATATCATCTTGGAACTCTATGTTAAAAGTACCCAGACATAAAGTCATTTTCTTGCTCTGCATTTATTTCGTAAGTAAGCCTGAATCACTTCATTTAATCTGCTATTAAAATTAAATATCTATGACGTATGGGTAGAGTACACCACACCAAACCAATATATTTGTTGTATTTTTTCTTTCAATTTCAATAAAACATGATCGTATTCGAGTTTGGCATTACAAGATCCTTTCGATTTTATATTTTACCTTATCAGTACAAACAACATACACCGCCTTATACGGCCGAAACCCGTTTAATACATTTATTGCTCATGTTACGGGGATGTTATAATCCTTCATTGGTTTCTCAGTTAATGGTTTCAGTAAGTCCTCTTACAGTGAAATCGTGGTTGGATGTTTCAAATGCACTCTTTTAGTTTATCAAAGTGTTAGTAGCGACGTATATGCGCATTCAAGATAGTAAACGCTGTTACTTTCGGAAAGTTGTTAATTCAATTGTTTGGAAGAAACATTACGAGCATGGGTTGATTTGTGGTTATCATCATCATGTTTAAAATTTTTTCAAACGTAAGGGTGGAATAAATATTGTCATTAATATTCTCAGGTAATGTCGTTTAAAGTAATGCCATGCGGTTCACATTCACTTTCGTAGATTCATTTGGAATCAGGGTCTCACTACATTCTTACATATCCCTTCTTTAAACGTAACTCCCGAGTATTTTAGATTGGACATTTCTTTATGAACACATGATTTACATAACCTACATGATTATCTTGTGACATTGACTTAATTATTTTGGAACATGACACCACACATCTGGACTTGATGAGACATATCAATTAAACACAAATATCTATATTACAAATTTATAAAAATACCATTGAGTGAAAAAAATCCAAGAAGAAAAAATTATAAGATTAATCTGGTTCCCCCAAAAAAAAACATTTTATGCATTACAAAGCCATGTGTGCAGCAATTCACTCACTCCATATCAAAAGTGAAATTTTTGCACATGTCTATACCCATCATTATAACCCCCCCCCTTCATCTCGCAGACGCAAAACATGGGATTCTATCCTAGATCCGAAAAAAACTCCGGGTACGATTTATTACATTGGGGACAAGGGGTCTTATGTGTGTTATTAAAAGAGGGAGGTCACTTAGGGTATATCCCTCCCCCCCAATCCTCCTCCCTTTCCCTGGCATGGGTATACTCTTTGGGGTAAAAATACAGCTTTTAAGGGGGTCATACTTGGTATGCTTTAAATTGAAAAAGGGGTCTATGTGGGGATCACAGGATGTTGTCAAAGGGTGGGGGTCATTAGGGGTCACTTATGGTTTGTGCATGTGCTTGGTTAACATATTTTCATACTGTGTATGCTATAAAGTGAGACAAGGGGTATTATGTGGGTATCCAGATTAGGTCATAAGTCCTTCAGGGGTCACTTATGGTTTGTGCATTACACACTTGGGCGCTGCCTAAATTGTCGGACAGGAGGAAGGCAGAGAGATGGCAGGACTCCCAAAGGAGGGAGCGCTCCCAAGATTTACCCAGGAGGGATGGGTCAATAAAAATGATTCACCCATGCCTTTCAAGTGGTTTAATTGTGTTTCAAGGGATTGACCAAGCCCTGAACAAAAGAATTGCAGACTGAGGAGAAAGCAGGGACTCCTGCTCTCCCTGTGCACTGGAATTTAGTGTCGCCTGCCCTAAGGCAGGAAGACACATAGGGATCACTTTGTCCCACGTTGTTGTCTGTTGTGTTGATGATGATGTATGTTGTGAAAAAGGGTTAACATTTTGCATGTAATATCCTCATACTTTGATGGAGTAACCCAACTTGGGGTCACAGGTTGAAACATACATCCCCCACTTGTTGATGAGGTTCAAAGGTCACAGGCCAAGGTCAAAGTCATGTTGAGTGGTCAAGTTGTAAAAATAGGCTGAAAATGTAAAATTGACCTCATTGAAAAGTTGACGTTCAATTTAACCAAATTGAATCATAGGTTCAACATGGATCCCTAATTTGTTGATGAGGTCAAAGGTCAATACCAAGGTCAAAGGTAATGTGAGGTCAAGTTGTTAAAATGGGCTGAAAAGGTAAAATGGACCTCATTTGAAAAGTTAAAGTTCCAAATGGAACCACCTTGAATCTATAGGGTAAATGGGCTAACCCTTCATTTGTTGCTGAGGTCAAAGTCACATATCAAGGTCAAAGGTCATGTTAGGCACCATCATTCACTAACCGCGACGGCAGGCGACACAAGCGATCAGAGGACCGATGTATTTTTTAGTGCAGGATAGTTGATAAGTTCTTGCTTGGTTGCTATCAATGAGACCAGGGGGTTTAAGTGGGGTTACATACTTAGGTCAAAGGTCATCAGGGCACTTACGGTCATATCTTGTGCATGTGTTATTTTCGATTAAATGTTAGTTTTATATGGCCGAGAGGATCAAGTCATTGGTAAATTAAAGACAAGGGGTCTTTGTGGGGGTAGCAGATAGAAGGTCAATGTTAGGCAAGGTTCATTTATGGTACATATATGTGTGTATTTTGTATACACTTCTAGTTTACAGTATTCTTTGACCACATAATCGGACGACCTATTTGGGAACTGCTGTCCCTATTTTCCCTCATTAGGGGCTTGTTTATCACCTGCAGGGTATGTTAGGGATACCTACTTTTAAAGCTTGCAAAAAATTGTGATTTTTGATGATGTCTTTGATTTCTGATTTGCAACTCACTGAAAGGGCCTTTATTTTTTAATTAATACTAATTTGGAACCCCCCCCCCCTTTTGGGGTTTCTTTTTGCAGTTGTGGAGTTCATTGCGGCCCTTCTCTCCATATGCTGTATGGTATTTCTAGGTTTCGCCGATGACGTACTGGAACTGCGGTGGCGTCACAAGCTTTCTTTACCGACAATAGCTACTATTCCCCATCTCATGGTGTTACTTGTCAATTATGGCTCTACCACAATCATAGTACCCAAACCGTTAAGAATCTACCGGGACATGACATCGATGTGTAAGGGAGTTAGTTAAAAGCAATAATCACACACACATTTTTGAAGAGCGCCCCAATTTTCAAAAGTTTTGAGATTTTACACAGTTGCGATTGTTAACTGGATGGTAAACTATACCTGTAATTAGGTTAAGCTCGAAAATGAGATATGTGTCGCAAACGAAGGAATTTTGTAATTAGAACAAATAATATCGGCGATCTCCGATAATAATTCATCAGCTGCTGTGAGAAAAAGACATTCCATTATGGAAAATAGCCGGGCAATAGCGCCATGTACGTATCTACGCCTCATCTGTTAGTTGTTTATTGGTTCAGGCAAGTCAAGTTAGAGGGTATTTTCTTGAGTTGGCACTATGTCTCAGTGACAGCTAAACTTGGCATCCCAGATCTGTTTTGTACAGTCTGGGATCCTAAATCTAGTTACAAAAAATTCGCTATTTATGTAAATATGCATTTTTGAGCATTTTTCATTCGAAGGTGTAGTTCTAGACTATTCAAACATAAAGATGCAAAAATATTCAACTTTTCAAAAATTTGGGGGCGCTCTCGAAAAAAATGTGCTGTTATTACGCTGAAAGTACCCTCTGTGAGATTGTTAAGCCACACACCATCAGGTAATATACAGTAATGGTCCCCCAAAGTGGACCTTTTGGACCCCCCCCAAAAAAAACATTTTATGCATTACCCAAGCCATTTTGTGCAGCAATTTCACTCACTCCATATCAAAAGTGAAATTTTTGCACATGTCTATACCCATCATATAACCCTCCCCCCCCCCTTCATCTGGCCAGACGCAACACATGGGATCTATCTCTAGATCCGAAAAACTCCGGGTACGCTTATACATTGGGACAAGGGGTCTTATGTGGTGTTACAAATGAGGAGGTCACTTAGGGTCACTCATATCTTGTGCATGTGGTATACTCTTTTGGTTAAAAATACTAGCTTTTAAGGGGTCATACTTTGTATGCTTATAAATTGAAACAAGGGGTATTATGTGGGGATCACAGATGAGGTCAAAGGTCATTAAGGGGTCACTTATGGTTTGTGCATGTGCTTGGTTAAAATATTTCATACTTTGTATGCTTATAAATTGAGACAGGGTATTATGGTGGGGATCACAGATGAGTCAAAGTTCATTCAGGGGTCCTTTTGTTTGTGCATACACACTATCTGGGGCTCTTGCCTAAATTGTAGGCACAGGAGGCAGGGCATGAGATAGGCAGGACTCCCACAGGAGGGAGCTCTCCCAGATTTTACCCGGAGGGCTGGGGTCAATACACAATGATTCACCCATGCCTTTCAAGTGGTTATTGTGTTTTCAAGTTGATGACCCATGCCCCGAACAAAATAATTGCAGACTGAGGAGTAGCAGGGACTCCTGCCTCTCTCCTGTGCACTGGAATTTAGGCAGAGCCATGGTTGATATTGTTCTAAGTTTTTGGTGTCGCCTCCCTAAGGCAGGAAGACACATAGGGATCATCACTTTGTCCACTGTTGTTGTCGTTGTTGTTGATTATGATGTCTGTTGTGAAAAAGGGTTAACATTTGCATGTAATATCCTCATTCTTTGATGGATTAAAACCCCACTTGGGTCACAGGTGCAACATGTAATCCCCCACTTGTTGATGATGTCAAAGGTCACATCCAAGGTCAAATGTCATGTGAGGTCAATTGTAGATAGCTGAAAAATGAAATGACCTCATCATTTGAAAAGTTGAAAGTTTCATTTGGAACCAAACTTGAATCATAGGTGCAACATGGGATCCCCCTAATTTTGGTTGATGAGTTACAGCCTTTTTGCAATCACAAAAATCAGCTATGTTTTTTATTTTTTAGAAAATGTAAAAAATGACCACTCATTTGAAAAGTTGAGTTCAATGGAACCAAACTTGAATCATAATCAATAGGTGCACATGGGATCCCTCATTTGTTGAATGAGGTCAAATGTCACATATTCAAGGTCAAAGGTCATGTTAGGCCCATCATTCACTACCGCGACGGCAGGCGACACAAGCGGTCGAGGACCGAGTAATTTTTTTAGTGCAGTGCTAGAAAAGTTCTTGCTTGGTTGCTTATACAATGAGACCAGGGGGTCTTAAGTGGGGTTACAGATTAGGTCAAAGGTCATTCAGGGGTCACTTACGGTCATATCTTGTGCATGTGGTTATTTTCGATTAAATGTCTAGTTTTATATGGCCGAGATGGATCAAGTCATTGGTAAATTAAGACAAGGGGTCTTTTGTGGGGTAGCAGATAGAAGGTCAATTGTTAGTCAAGGGTCATTTATGGTCATTATATCGTGTGTATTTGGTATACACTTCTGTTTACGATTATTCTTTGACCACATAATCGGACGACCTATTTGGAACTGCTGTCCCTATTTTTCCCTCATTAGGTTGCTTTGTCTTATCACCTGCAGGGTATGTTAGGATACCTACTTTTTACAGGCTTGCAAAAATTTGATTTTTGATGATTTCTTTGATTTTCTGATTTGCAAATCACTGAAAGTGCCTTTATTTTTTAATTACATACTAATTTGGAAATTTGTTTGGTTTCTTTTTTCAGTTTGTGGAGTTCATTGCGGCCCTTCTCTCCATATGCTGTATGGTATTTCTAGGTTTCGCCGATGACGTACTGGAACTGCGGTGGCGTCACAAGCTTTCTTTACCGACAATAGCTACTCTTCCACTCCTCATGGTGTACATTGTCAATTATGGCTCTACCACAATCATAGTACCCAAACCGTTAAGAATCTACCTGGGACATGACATCGACTTGTGTAAGGGAGTTTATTAAAAAGCAATAATAGCACATTTTTTGAAGAGCGCCCCAATTTTTCAAAAGTTTTGAGATTTTTACACAGTTGCATTGTTAACTGGCTGGTAAACTAATCCTGTTATTATGGTTAAGCTCGAAAATGAGATATGTGTCGCAAACGAAGGAATTTTGCTATTAAACAATTAATATCGGAGATCTCCGATAATAAATTCATCAGCCTGCTGCAAAAGAACATTTCCATTATGAAATAGCCGGGAAATAGCGCCATGTACGTATCTATCTCATCTGTTCGTTGTTTTTATTGGTTCAGGCAAGTCAAGTTTAAGGTTATTTTCTTGAGTTGGCACTATTCCATCAATTGACAGACATAAACTGGCATTTTCCCAGCCTCTGTTGTGTAGGAGTCTGGATCCTAAATCTAGTACAAAATCGCTTAATGTTATGATAAATAGTGCATTTTGAGCATTCTCGTCCCAGGTGTAGTTCCTAGACTATTACCAACAAACATGTGCAAAAATATCAAATTTTCCAAATGGGGGCGCTCTCTAAAAAAATGTGCTGGATTGCTTTAAAGACCCATCTGTGAGATTGTTAGCCACCCCCCATCAAAGTTAGCATTTTGGTATTACCAGGAACCTTTTATAACATCAAAGTTACGATCTATGCAAAGTGAAACTTTATGCTGGTCATTAGCTACTTTTTTAAAACTCGTAGTGACGTATTTGGAGGTTGCAGCGCTTGTTCATGCTGCAATTTTGCTACAACGTACACACCTACCAACGTTGCACCGCTGCAGATGGTTTGTTGCATTCAATGGTGTGTTCACTGTTTATCACTGGGTGGTGGCAATGCTTTCTTGTTGTATTTAAGCCATAAGGATCGCAAACTTGGTAAGTGATGACGCTTAAATTATTAGCTTTTAAGCTTTTTTTGGTGGAAGAACTTGGCCTCTGGCCGCGTTCTCCACTTAAAATAACGTATCGCCTTGGTTTCAGTTTGTCGTAAAGAGAGTATGGTTTCCCAAAATCATATTTATTTATTTATTTATTGACATTTTATTTATACGAGTAGCCTCATCAGTATTTAATTACTGCTCCTGCCTGATTGCCCTTTTTAAGTTATACACTTTTGTTATACAAGTTATACAATTTTAAGATCTGTAACGACAAATCAACTTTAAATACAATACTTAACACTTCACAATTAAAAAGAGATAATAACATAAATGAAATTACATAAGTTGTTTTCATAATCTGTTTGAAAACAGGTACTGAATTTGGTACTTATGTATATGAATTCTATTATCAGATGGGATTACTATTCCAAAGTTTAACAGCACGGTCCATGAAAATGACCTAATCCTGAATAGATTTATACTTAGGAATAGTTAAGGAGCCACTTTCCTGCTACTTGTATGATATGAATACTGAGAAGACGTATACAAAATTAGACGCAAGGTAAGTAGGTGGCAAATTTGTTAAACTTTGGAGGGAAATACAACGTACATAGCAAGATCCCATCGTGTTTTTTTGTGAAGTCTGGACCAGTAGCAAAGCTCATTTAACATGTCATCAATTGGTTTAAGATTATCAGCACTTAATATGATCCTGGCAAGCTTATTGTGCTGGATTTGCAGAGATGCTAAATTGGTTTTAGAACTGTTTGTCCAAACACTGCTACAATAATCAAATGAGGCAACACCAATGCATTACTAAGCATGACAAGAATACTTTGAGGTAACAAACATTTAACACGTCTAATAATACCAATTTTCTTTGAAACCTTTGAATTAATGGTATTGATATGTGGGGTCCATCAAAGTTGAGGATCTAAAGTAACACCAAGGTATTTGAATTCTTTAAGATGCTCAAGAACATTATCGCCATATTTAACACTAATATTACTAAATTTACTTACAATATGAGGTGAACCAAAAACCATATACTTTGTCTTTTTAATATTTAAAGTTAATTCATTTTCAGAGAACCAGTTAGCAATAACCTTTAGGTTGTTATTAAGAATATTTTCCAAAATATCTGGATCCAAATTTTTCCCTACTTTAAAGTAGTTCAATGGAATTGTACACACTTATCCCTGATTTATAAGCTAATATATTAAATTTCCAAAACATTTTACCCTCTTGCATTATCATTGCTTATCCCTTTGCCTTTTGTGCCTTCTCAACTTCCTCTGTAGGGTTGCTGTACTATCTATACATGGGAATGTTGGCAGTGTTTTGTACCAATGCTATCAATATATTGTCTGGTATCAATGGAGTAGAAGCCGGCCAATCACTCGTCATAGCACTCAGTATCGTCATATTCAACTGTGTAGAGCTATCAGGTAAGTTTTTTTGTCGGAAATTCTAGCATCAATTTGTGATGTGGTATATCAAAACAAGGTGGAATTGGGCAGGAGATGGAATTTGAGTTCATTGTAAAATATCAAATCTTAGACTTTTTGCTTCACATTGCTTTTTGTTTTATCTTAAAGGGGCGCCATCTGATCCTCAGCCTCGACCCCACTTTTTATACCAGGGATTCCCAACCTTTATTCCCCGCGACCCTCTCTTTAAAGGTGCAATGAGAGATTTCACAAATCAGGTGTTCCTAAAAAATCAAAAGTATTGATTTTTGCCATGATGTAAAGCATTCATCAAAAGAGCAAACTAAAACCTCATCTCAAAGGATTAAGCTGAGAAATGTTTCTTTGGTACAAAAATTGTGAAATTTCTAATTTCGTATTGGAGCAAATACGAAATTCAGCCCATGATTTATATTGAAATATAAGCGAATCAGAATCAACTTTTTTCTCTCTTTTAAGACATTTCTGCAGCCAAATACAAGGTGAGAAGTCTGTTGAGTGTTCAGTCTGTATGAAATTACTATTATGACACAATATTGTGTGCCTCAAAAATCTCTTGTTGCACCTTTAATGTTTATTACAAGGCAACCCCTGAAACTTAACAACACCCTTCCCTACTGCGGTCCGGAAAGTGTGTAGTCTGTGTCACAGACTCCGAAAGATATTATCTAAATTTGTACTGCGCGAGAGATTAAACGTTATCAGTCCGTCATAGAGAATGTGTGTAAATGAAACTAAATCTCAAATATCTCCGGAAAATGGAGGGGTTCTATGGAAGTTTTGGGATCAGAGGGTCCATTACTATGTTTTGTTTTAAATATGTATCGTAATTGGGTCTGAACCTATAGAACCTAGTGAGAAAATTGAACGTTTTTGTCGGGTACTTCGGTACTCGCAGACACGGAAGAGTTAACACGCAATCTCTACGGGCGAATCCATTTTTCCCACAATGCCTTTCGGTTAATTAATCCAGTCTTGAGAATTTTCAAACACTACGCCAACTTTTTTTTTAAATTTTAGAAACAGGAATTACGTACTTACCGGACCACCGTAACCCTTCCCACACACACTTGTTACTCGGTATTGCGACCAAATCTACAATCCAATGTTCCTCACATATAGGATGGTTTGAATGATACCTGTAAATTGACCAGGAGCATCTTTGCTTTTACAAAATCTTTTCTACTTTTTTAAATGAAAATTGAGATTTTTGAAAAGTTATCTTCGTCGGGCCCCCTTTCTCATTTGCTTGCGACCCTTTGAAAAATGCTGTTTTATACCAACAAACCTGAGATTCTGGCACCATTACAAACCTGGTATTTTTCTCATCTCATCTGCAAACTGACAAACTTCTTTCTCATTCTGATGCTACAGGCTAAAATATGGTTTGTTTACAGTAACCGGAAAATAGTTTGTAGAGTACTCTATGGGCTATTGTAATACACACAGTTCCCACTCACATTAAAAGAGTATGTCGGATTCAAATTAAATTTTGAGGTTAAAGTATGTTGGTGATGGCCTTTCCAAAGAAACTGAGAGAGATGTATGTTGTAGCCCCGGAGCTAGCAGACATTTGTAACACATCTCAAGTACAAAAGGTTTGAGTGATTAAATATATAGACAGACTGACAGGGACCCCCAAAACATAATTCTTAAGTATCACAAATGGTGCCTTAAGGAGAGGGGGCCAAGACAAAGTTTGTACAGGGGTCAAATTTTTAAATTGATCCAATCGTGCTGAAAAGTATACCATGTTATTATCTACAACATAAAGTTTAAGAGCTATAGACTAAAAACAGCAAAAATCAATAAAAAGGGTCAATTTCAGTTGTACAGCGGTCAAATTTTTAAGTTGCTCCGGATTTGGATAAAAAATGGCGCAAATTTTTGGTGGAGCTCATAGGATCAAAATAAGGAATAGTTTTGAGTGTCTCAAATGCTTGCTTAAGAAAGTAGGGGGAAACAAGGTCAAGCCCCATTAAATGCAATGGACGTTGACCTTCTGTTCCTCTTACATCGGTGACTAAGTATTTTAGACAGTCAAAACTATTCCTTATTTTAATCCTATGAACTCCACCAATAATTTACACCATTTTTTATCTAAATCAGAACCACTTTAAAATTTGACCCCTGTGCAACTGAAATTGACCCTTTTTATTGATTTTTGCTGTTTTTACCCTATAACTCTTGAACTTTACATTGTAGACAGTACAAACTATACCTTTCCTGAATCCTTGTCGTTAGACAAATAACACGGTATACTTTTCAACATGATTGGATCAATTTAAAAATTTGACCCTGTACAAACTTTGCCTCGGCCCCCTTTCCTTAAGGGACCATTTGCTGCACTTAAGAATCACGTTTCAGGGGTCCCTGTCAGTCTGTCAGCATATTTAATCACTCAAACCTTTTGTACTTGAGATGTGTTACAAATGTCTGCTAGCTCCCGGGTTATTGTAATTGGGTGGGCACCTTCAATTGATAGCTGAATTTATGGAATTTTTAAAACTTGCTGTTCAAAATGAGAAAAAAAATCATAAAATAAAGAAAATAATAAAGAAATATTATAAGAAATGTCTGTCAAAAATATTCTTTACAACTGGATTTTTTCAAATTTTTACAGCATGTTTTAAGCATAGCTAGACTCAAAAATTTGTAAAAACTCAATTTTGACCAAAATCACCCTTCACCTCATTTTGGCCTCTTCCGCCATTTATAACCTTGCCCAAATCTGCCTGGTTTTGATATACCACGTCATGTTTGTAATATAGACATGCATAAAGGTTTTAAAGGTGCAACAAAAGATTTCACATATCAGGTGTCCCTAAAAATATTGAAAATTCTGATTTTTGCACCGATGTAAGTTTCCAACAAATATTCCTATCTCAGAGGATAAGCTGAGAATTATTTCTTTGGTTCAAAAATTGTGAAATTTTGAGTTTTGTTTTGGAGCAAATACAAAATTCAGCCTATGTTTATATTGAAACATCACCTCCAACAACTTGGTTCAGTAGAGAACCGTCTGGGGGAGAAGTAGAGAACTGTCTTGTGGTCTCCCCTGTTAAACTGCGAAGCAGCGAACTAATCTCTACAACTCAAAACACTGTTTTCCATTAACATCATTTCTTAAGTATACCCATATCATGACTAGACCTCAGCGCAGGCCTTTTCTAAGGTCTGCCTTGACTATAGCGTCATTGAATGTGGAGGGTTTTTCCAATGCAAAAAAAAAAAAAAAAAAAAAATGTCTGCTAGCTCCCGGGTTATTGTAATTGGGTTGGCACCTTCAATTGATAGCTGAATTTATGGAATTTTTAAAATTTGGCTGTTCAAAATGAGAAAAAGATAAAAACTAAAGAAAATAATAAAGAAAATATAAAAACTTAAAAAAATTAAAAAAATTAAAAAATATTCCTTTATAACTGGATTTTTCTCAAATATTTACAACATGTTTTTGCATAGCTAGACTCACAAATTTTGACCAAAAATCCACCCTTGACCTTATTTTGGCCCTCTTATCGTCGCCATTTAGACCGGCCCAATTCCCTGCCTGGTTTTGATATATCACATCACATTTATAAATATGACATGCTAAAGGTTTTAAAGGTGCAACAAAAGATTTCACTTATCAGGTGTCCCTAAAAAATATTGTGACCAATTCTGATTTTTTGGCACGATGGTAAAATTTTTCCAACAACTATTCCTATCTCAGAGGATTAAGCTGAGAATGATTTCTTTGGTTCAAAAATTGTGAAATTTTGAGTTTTGTTTTGGAGCAAATACAAAATTCAGCCTATGTTTATATTGAAAACATCACCTCCAACACCTTGGTTCAGTATTAACTTGTATTGATGATTGTTAACAATGTCTTAATGCTGTGCATGTTGCATTTCATGCATTTTTCAATCCTAGGTTTATATTCGCAAGGCAATTTTTTTCTCCTGCAGTGAAATGCTTAGTTTTTATCCACCTGGCTTGAAAAGGAGAGGGGGATATTGCGAGGGCGCGCATGTCCGTATATGTGTGTGTGTGTGTGTGTGTTCCAGTTTGGTTAGCTTTTCTAACCAATCTTAGGTTTTCGTTTTTCAGGTCTCCTTCAAAAAGTTGAAGTACGAATGAAACCGGACTTGGGGTTAAGGTGCAATAGGGGTTCCTTCATATGTGCATGATGTCAAAGGTTATGGACCAAGGTCAAAGGTCATCTGAGGTCATGTTCCATACTGCCATCTTGCCAGGGGGATGACGCAAGTTTACTTGCAGTATTTTTGTGATATAATGACTACAACGATCGTTGTTTTCACCCCACTTTTTTGTTTCCAGGTAAATTTAGAGAAACCCACCAGTTCTCCTTGTTCTTCTTGATGCCATTTTCTGCTGTTTGTGGAGCCATTCTTTATCACAATTGGTAAATAATGTTAAAAACAAACAAGAAGAGATAAAAATAAAGACTATTCCTTAGATTTTTGCAATTCACAATACGATGCCATGCCATTGATTGCCTCAGAGGCGATGATTTCCCAATGCATCATGGGAAAAAGTTGACATCCAGAGCCTGCGGAATACAAATATTAGACAGAAACATGTCACTGATCGTTTAGTTTGTCAATATAATGGTTGCTTGCTTGCAAAAGTTTACTAAAACGGCTGTTTACAATAAGTAAACCCTTTGCTTTCTTTCAATCACACAAACTCTTGTATTGAGCTGTTTTCAATATAATCTTCACACTACTTTTATGTTAACACCTTTATGACCAGTTCAGTTAGATATAGTGTATAGCAATAGGAGGTACAATGGATGAATTTATAGTGACAAAAAGTTCTTCATTTGCAAGATTGGGATGAGTTATGTTCTTTTAGATTTTTTTGTCACTATAAATACACAACTATG
>JAMKCH010043061.1:0-13902 GCA_023653785.1 Ophioderma brevispina
GCTAGAATAGAATATAAGGGATATATATAGCAAAAATATTTGACAAAGGAATACGAGCATATATCAAACGGAAAGGGGTGGTGGAGGTTGCATGTTTTTACTCTTCAAAAGATAGGGTATGGTAAACGAGAATTAAGACCAGGCGATACTAAAAAAGGCTAGCTGGATGGATGGACACGGATGCCTATAAACGTAACTATAAGCAAACAGTACTAATGAAACAATGTAAGACGCGAGGAGGTGTAGGCATTTACAATATAAACCCAAGTGTACTCTCTTAAATGAAAGAGTGAAAAACACTTGAATTTTCGGATTAGTAATTTTAAATTAACTCTAATCGAGCGGTTTTAGCTCTTAAAAGAGCGAGGAAACGCGCCTGACACCTTAACTCGCGTTTAACCGAGCTCACTCTGTAACCGAGTGGCTCAAAATGCCAATCTTCTTGTGAGTGAAGCCCATCTGAACTCTTATCGAGCAGCTTTTTTTAGCTCTAAAAAGATGGAAATGCTCTTTTTCGGAGGGAACTATAGCCAATCAGATACGCCGCAAATCGCGTGATTAGTTTCGAACAAACATGGCGGACACGAGCATGGCGAGGAGGTTAGGCAAGGACCGTCAGCAAATGTGTT
Organism: Ophioderma brevispina; assembly: GCA_023653785.1. Classification (NCBI taxonomy): domain Eukaryota; kingdom Metazoa; phylum Echinodermata; class Ophiuroidea; order Amphilepidida; family Ophiodermatidae; genus Ophioderma; species Ophioderma brevispina. The sequence goes on from JAMKCH010043061.1 coordinate 630, forward strand.
GACCGAAGTTGAAATTAGCGAAGAAATCTAGAGATCTTTGACGGGTTGAGTTTATTGTATGTGTCGGTTGACCATTCATAGCATATACAGACAAGTGTGGAGGAGCATGAGATGTTATTTTACGGTAATATCACTCGTAAATCGGTAGTCGCGCCAGGCTCTGGCTATGCAGGTACGAAACGCACACTCATGCATGTCACGGGGCATGCATGCCATGATCATGCACGTCATGCATTGCACAATCATGCATGTCACACAGAATCTTGCCAATGATGTGCCACAATATTCATTCATGTCACGATGCTCTGAATTAGACCTACACATACATATACTCACCAACAAACAAACAAACATTCACCAAAGAATCCAACTAAAAGAGTTGAATTGCTTTCACGGGCTTTCCCCAACCAACTCTAAAAGAGTAACTAGTTCACTCTTTAAAAAGGAGTGATCGTTCACTCTTTGCTTAGAGTTATTTTTTTCACTCTTATTAGAGTGGATCTCACTCTAAAAGATGAGTTCACTCAGCTGGCTCATTTTTGGAGTGAGAGATTTCACTCTTTTAAGGGGTTTTTCACTCTTTCGTTGTAAGAGAGTACTTTCTCACGGTAGTTGAGTGCCGTCTTAATAAGGAGAGTGAATACGCAGGTTACAGTCAAGAGATTATCAAAAACGATTGATGGGAACACAATGTGGATAAAGAGTCATACCCTTCATAACATAAGTCTTAAGCGACGATGACGTCTAAATCGGTCCCTATTTAGCTACATGCTTAGGGATCTTAAATGAACAGACAATAAGAATTTATTGGAGTAAAATGTCTGGAGCCGTTTATCGAATTTACGTCAAAGTTCTTGTGTTTTATTTTTTTCAGGATTTTTTTCATTCAGATCTTCTGGCAAGGTAAGATATCAAGAAAACAAAAAGCCAAAAGGAATACTTATCGGCAGGAAAATGCCATACGGATAAGGGCGTGTTGAAAAAAGTGTATATCTTTTCTAGCTAACATGAGGACTAATAAGGAAAACGTGGCAAAGGTCATGTTCGCGGTTGTTAAATTACATTCTTTTTCAGGACAGCCGGAGCTCATGAGGCATCATTTGAAAAAATTGCGAACACATTGGCATCTTCAAAAGTTTCGAGAAATGTGCAAACGTGTGCTCCACACAAGACCACGATATATTTTGATGATTTACTTCTGTTCAAACTTGAGTCCACTGAGGTTTGGAAAACGCCTCCCTAAATATCCAGTGGTGTCCATTGAAAGGAATGTCAATGGAAGGACAAATTATATCGTATATGTCCGGACTGAGTACAAAATATGCTTCCATTTACCTCGAAACATAATAGCCCTAGCCCTGGTACTCGTGTAGAAACATAATTTGTACGGCAATATTTTGTATTATCATCTACAGAAATTGTTTACGGCAATTGCATAATAGTGTTATCTAGTTCAGTTTTGGTGCTTCGCACGTTGAATCCTTGGATACCCGGTGACCTTGCACTTTGAGTTGTGCAATATGAGTCTAATATGTTGCATATTATCTCAAATTTTCAGTGTATATATAAAGGAAAATAAGAGCGTCTTGAACAAGACGATTTTTTTCAGACGTGTTTTTTCACCTCTCGTGGAAAGCATATCACCAAAAACCATCTCTCTCTTTATATATATGTTTGAGAGAATCGCGTCTAGGTATATTGAATAGAAGCAAAAAATTGGGTACCAATTTCCATGTATAATGGAAGCTGGTGTGGTGCAGGACAACATTTGCAACGCCTTGCGTTCCTAACATCATAGGAGAACATCTCAAATGCCTCAATTTCACTGAATGAGCAAAACTCGCACTTTTGTGAGATTCTGTATGGGACGAGGTTGTTTATTCGAGAGTCCTACGCTCTGCACAGCTTTCTGTTGTCAACCGTTGAACTAATAACTCTTCCATCATTGAAAGCTATAAAGGAGCGACTGTCATCTCGAAACAGGATGCTTTTTCTGTCCATGATTCAGTGACCTTTGAGCACGAACATGGATAGGCCCAATGAAGATTTTTAAGACAACGAAGGCAACGATTATAGCAAGCAATTTCACAAACTTGCTTACCTATCTTGGTGGAGCCCATCTATCTTGTTTGGTACGAGATACGAGTAGCGGTTATCTCTCGATGTAGATTGTGTAGGCCTTCCCGAACCTTTGAGTGTAATCATTTTTACCTTATTTATATATATAATATATATATATTTATTCATGAATATATTATTCATGAATATCTATATATATAACTCTTTTGTTTAAAAAACAGTGGAGGATTTATTATTAACAGAAGTGGGTGATCTCTTTCACTTTGGCACACCAAAGGAGATTCTGATATTCGAGGACGTGTTTGAAAGCATCACATGAATATATCCTTCAATGATGGGTGATGGTTGAAGAATGTGAAGGTGATTTGAGACCTGATGAAGATGGGAAAATCTGGGATTGTTTGTGATGACAAGCGGTACCCTTTTGGTGGGTGTTTTTCCTTGTATAGGGGAAGAGAGTCACGCTGATTTCCTCAACCCACCTTAACTGTGTCTAAACAACATCCGTTTTATATCCACGTTTTATGATTCAAAAGTGAAATCAATAGTGCTATGGAAGGAATTAGATGATTTGAAATTCCACAGTCCCACAAGAAATTTCATCTAGAAGCGGATCCATGAGTTGTGATAGGGTTTTACATGAATCAGATGCAAGCAGTTATTCTTCAAGGTTGCCCATCAAAAAAACAGATTGGCGTAGCTCGGGCGAAATCCGTGCCCACCAACGTCCCCTGTGAGTTTTAATGTAGTGAATTTAAATTTTTCAATGGTGCACATATTCATATCATTACTCACGTTTTGAAAAACAATTGAATAGTGGATCTGGCTGCGAAATTATGGAAATTCTTTTCTTCCTTTAATTTTAACGTTTTCCAGCGAAATCATTTCAGAGTGTGTTTTACCTCACCAAATTCTAACTAGAGCTAAGAAGAGTTTGTTGGCTTGAAACCGCGTTACTTATCTTCAAATATATTATCACTAGCACTGCACAGCCCATTCAGTGTCCATGCTTGTCAAAAACACATGACACAGGCACATTATAGGAGTAATATTGTGTTCACATATTTCTTATATATGATGTGTGAACGAGCAGACACTTTCACAGCAGAAGTAGTTCATAATAATAATAACAATATTTAATTCTTATAACGCGCGACAAATCCACCGAAGTGCTCAGGGCGCTGCTGTGGAGCGCCTTAGGCTGCTACAACACATGGAAGGCTTTATGGGAAGAAGTCCGATTTTAGATGCAGGAGGAAACCGAAGTTCTCGGAGAAAACCTGCGAGAACGGGTATGGATCGGCAACCAAATTCACGTACGACTCAGGCTCCGAAAGGGATTGAACCCGGGCCGCATTGGTGAAAGGCGAGTGGATGAGCCACTACACCAGCCCGCCTCCCAAAAAAGTTGATCAGTCTTTTCTACGTTATTTGAAAATCTTGACAGTTGTAATAGTTTTTGGTATTCATGGTATTGAAGATTGTTAACTTTTTATCAAGATATAAAAAAATCATGTTTGTTAAAGGTGGGTGACCCAATCGACAAGCTCGTCCCCACATTCTTCCATGAAAATTGAGATTTTGGTATCTAAAGAAAGGTCATAGTTTCTCAGCCCATTCTCAGTACATTGAGAATTGGTGTCATTATATGCATATCCTGCATTGAGAGTTTTAAAGGTCCCGTAAAATGCAAATAGAATTGATGTGGTTTGTGTCAAATCTACAAGGAGGGGCGAGAAAGCATTCAATATTTGAGTTGGTGATGACATCATTAGTGACTATTGATTTTTCAGAGAGTAATAGAAAATTCCAGGTGACTGGTTTGAATCTATTCATGGCACTGACTGAAAATCAATAGTTTCACTAATGATGTCACTGGTAGTGTATTTTTTGCGGCCCTGTTTATTGGAATGGAATGCCCCGTAAAGATTTGGACTAGGTTTATCATCTCATTTCCTGGGACCTTTAAACACAAAACTGCCTGCGCATGTTTAATGTATACTAATAATGTAATATTGTTAGAGGTTATATTAAGCAGTGTTAATTTAGAGCTGTTAAATGTCAAGTGACCCTTTGCTTGGCAAATCATTGAATGTTAAAGAGAATTTGATCTCTTGACACACTCAGGGCTGTAGAATGAAAGCAATCTTATTTGGCTTACATAATTCCCGGTAATTGTATGATCTCAGGGTAGTGACTAAAGGTCCGAAAGAAGTCCAAAATATTTGAAATTTGCGGAATAGCTTAAAATAAAGTTATAAGTCTGTAGGCTAAAATGATGTCTAAAATCTTCGATTTTGTCCTTATTAGGTTGGGCTTTTGGTCCTATCACGTGTAGCCATTTTAGGGTACATATACTCGTTACAGACATGCAAACTACTGATAGGGGCCTTTAAACAAAATGTTATTGAAATGCGTGGCAAAGCAATTAAAGCATTATGCATCTTCAAAACGGAACTTAAAATTGAAATGGTAGTGCCTAAAACTGGACCCTGTTTTATGATTCTAATAAATGGTTTGTATTATTTTTTGATGTATTTTTTGGGTGCACCGATTTTGAGTCGAACTATACTTCAAACGTCTTAAGCGTCATCTCTTCAAATTAATTATTACTTTTGATTGCACGTATGTTATAGACACGTCTTGTAGTATTTTCAGCAAAACGTAGCTGGTAATGTAATGAATTTAAGAATGTTGTCGTGTAACCCTGTGCTCAAAAAGATCATCTTTGTTGAATATTTGTAGTATGCATTAACGAAAACAAACCTCTAATATTGAATGGTGTGCTATGATATAATAGTGTCATGTGGTTTTTAATAGGATGACTTGATTCTCTCAATTTGAGACTATCAGTGACAAACGCGTTGGATGTTTGTGTTTTGAAAATCTCCCGTTACAAAGTTTGTTTATGAATTCTCCGAAGTTTTAACATTCGATTTGGTTAATAGCCACAAACTGACAACTCTTTTTGACTGCGTTTTAAAACTGTTATATCTTTGCTTTAGAGATAGTTCGAACAAAACATTGTAGATGTATATTTTGTATTTTTTCTTTTTTCTGATTAAAGGTGCAATGGTAATCTTTCTTCTTCACAGAAATAATGTTATGGTTTTGGCAAAAAGGTGATGTTACTCACGCTAAGATTACTTCTTCTAGTTAGAATACTCCTCGTAGTCGAGCCTTGAAAGAACATTAGAAAAACAGCAATATCCTCACAAATTTCTTTCCCCATTTCCCCCAGAAAAGAAGTTCAGGCGCCGCCACCTTTCCGTTAAACGTACTTGCGAGTCTCAATAGCGAGCCGAGGACATTCCGGCCGTTAAGCTGATTAGTGGGTTATATACCTAGCTAAGTTATTATAAGCAATATCACAATTCTTATCCCAGATGCTATCATTTACACAAAAAGACGATACAGTAAAGTGCCTATTCTATTCTGCAAAAAAAAAAAAAATACAGAGCTATTTTTGAAATAGAACAAATATAAGATGAGATATAATAATATACAATGACACTAAATCATAATCCTATAATCAAAAAGTGCCATGGGCCATTTTTTACACTATGCCACTCTTATTATAGTGTTACAGTCTATGTTAATATTTTAGTCTTACAGTTCATTTACGTCCACAATTGAAAGTAGCGTTGCAGTTCAACGATTATGTCCTCACAGTGAAGTCTCAAAAATGACAGCGTACAAGTTCATATAAAAATCCATGGTATATTCAATGTGAATCTTCTCAATCCTAAAGATAACTTTTGTCCAGCAGTTCAAAACGACGGGGTTTTTCCCTCGACGACACTAATATTCTGCAATACAATCCTGGTATTCTACAACCATCAGTCTGCCGCTAATGTCCTCATTTAGGACCATAAACTGGAATCCCGTTTTGATTCCAAAAACTGAAGCTCTTTTGGCTTAAAAAACGACAGCAGACAGTTCAGCTTTCAAGCTCCGATGGGCATTCAAAATATAATAAATCCTGGTACTATGTGATGCACAAATCTACTATTATTGCTGATCAAGACTAGCTATAACTATACTGTAAAGCTCCTGGTTACTGGCGCTGGCAAAGTTGTCATTCCCAAATCTCTCCTTATATAAGGATTTCACAACTAGTACTTCTCAATTCTTAAAATAGATGTTACCACATCATCATACATAAACATAAGCTTGCCCTATCCAATTGGATTTCGCATAAATTACATTATCTGCATTGCATCACCTTACATTTATAACATCATGGGAAACTACCTAATTTTGCAATCTGTTTTGACCTCAATGCATAAACAATTTGGCTCATTTTCTAAATTTAGCCTTTTGGGGAATTACATTTCTTCTCTTGAACAATCTTTAAAATAAATAACATCTTGTCTGATCTCAATATAGCACAAAGGGAATTCCATAATAAACAAATAAAGTACTTTTCCCGTGAGATTTTTTTTTCTCAAGTAAAATTGAGAAATAAAATAATATTTTAATCACACAATGGAGGCTAATTACTGATATAGTGCTGATTTCATCATTATCAGCTATGGCGTTTACTTTGAACGCCATCTTGAATAACTCGATAAAATATGTGGGAACAAATTGCGCTCTATCGCATTTGATTTCTAACATCCTAAACTATAATTTCCCGCCCAGAAAACAAAATGTTCATGAATTTCCCATGGAATGACAATTGCTGGAGAACTATATTCCGTCATTCGTATTTTATTTTTCTTGCGGGTCTCCCAATAAGTCGTTCCGAGTATTTATTCCGTGTCATTTACGTGTTATATGTATCGATCATCCCGACATAACTGTATTTCTACACAACTCTAAAACCAGTGTATAACGTATGGCAATGAGCATTGAGTTTATAGCTGATATTTACAGGAAAAAACGACCCTACCGCCAACGCACTGTGAACTTTATTCTGCACTATTTTGACAGCTAAGATACTATTGTGATAGATACAGTCTTGATGGGCGTGAACGCTTCCAGACCTTTTCTTAAGATTGTCTAGCTAGATGGTATGTCTTCTGTATATTCTTGCCAGAAGTCATCAATAAATTACCTCCATACTTTTGTATCATGGTACGGTATAAATATCTTAGCTGTGCGTTTCATTTTTGTCACATTTGTCATATTTCTTAAAGGCTTGCCGCTATATTTACTTAATCCTGTTTAAAGTGGCCGGCAAAGTCGTTTTCTTTTTTTTTAATTCTCAGTATCTATTTCCAAAAATATGTATTTTTATTTAGATAAAAGGAATTGATAATTTGCAAATTCTCTGACTACGTAGCTGAAGCAATATTAGCTTTAGTGGGTTCATCCGTATTCTAGCATTTGTCCACTTAACATAATTTTACACGTAACGCCATTCCCATTGGCCTTTGATGACCACTTTAGACTTTTCCGCGGAGGATCGGGTGACACGATTACACACAAGAAGCTTGACATAAATTCGATTAACTGCCTGAGACATTGTATTCAATGACATTTCCTTATTTCCTATACTGTGGGCTTTGAAGCCTGTAGATCTACGGAAATCGATTTAAACAACCTCGTTAACTTGTGACTTGTGTGTCGAATTCGATTTGACACTTAAGTTGACACTTTATCCACATTATTTCATCAGGCGTTTTCGATTATCTCTGCTCATCAGTTTTGTTTCTTTCTTTTCGATTATCTCTTGACACAAACTGCTTAAAATCCGTTTTACTGCACTCAGTACTAGACGAGGAATAACCGTGGCAATGTGCGTTGGGGTTCTATTTTGCGCTATGCCATCAGATTCTGGCATCTCACGTGCTATAGTATACACATCTATTTTTCATTGAGATTAAAAGAAACTTTTATAACCTAAGTCTTGGTTAACATATGTTATAATGTTTGTCATTTCCTGTCTAAATAAAGAAACATTTCCTCAACCTAATTCAACTAATTGATTATGAATAGAGCTTTTGGCGGCCTCCATATTGGCTCAGGCTGACGTAGTTTCATTATCCAATGAAATGGCACTTGTTCTGCAGAAAGATATCAGAAACAAAAATCAGATTAAATTTTCCTGTAAATATGGTCCAAAAATCAGTGCTCTGATTTCGAAAAGGGACGAATCGTTACCAAATGAGAATAAAATGCATTACACTCAAATGTTCGGGAAGGCCTACACAATCTACCTCGTATCTATCACCACACAAGATCGATTTGCACCACCAAGAAAGTTTAAGCAAGTTTAAGCTGCTAATCCCTTTAACAGAAGTGGTGATCTCTTTCAATTTGGCCCCCAAAGTACACAAGGAGATTCTGAAGATTGCGAGGACGTTTGAAAGCCATCAGAGGTGGTTCAGGGAATATCTCCTTCAAGATGGGTAAGGTGTGAAGAATGTTGAAGGTGGGATTTGCATGACCGATGAAGATTGGAAAATCTGGGATGTTTGTGATTACAAGGCGGTACCACTATTGGTGGGTTTTATTTTCCTTGTATAGGGGAAGAGAGTCACGTTGATGTTCCTGATGCCCACCTAATCTGTTTCTCAACAACATCGCGTTTATATCCACATTTGAATGATTCAAAGTGAAATCAATAGTGCTATGGAAAGGAATTAAGATGGTTTGAAATTCCACAGTCCACACACAATGGTAAGAAGAGATCGAAGGAACCCCAACGACTTTCCACAAATCCGATTTTAATCTGTTTTATCAGCCATTCACCCGCACAAAAGTAACGGAATTCAACATCGACACTTTATCATAATCAATCTGCCGCAATCGATGAGCGGCGAGCAATCATGACTGGAGAATTTTTTGAAAACTCTATGAATGCCGAACAAGCGTAAAATTGTAAAAGTCTCTTGGCATATTACAACATGTTCCGGCCGCCTCCGGTGTGTATTTGTTGTTGTTTTCGGTTATATTACTAAGAAGTTAATGTACATCGTTAAGAATTCAGTTTAACTGCCCAAGACTGCCAATGTGAAAAATAAAGATGAAATTTGACTACATTTGAAAGTTGGACCGGTGGGTCTTGGATTTTCGTTGGGCACACCATGCTCGTTTTCAGGGGTTCTGAAAGTGAACCTCTAACGGCACCAATTTTAAGTTAAAATTACACCCGGCCCCTAATTGACTAACGTTGTGAATTCTAACTAGTTTCAGTGAAAATATACACCTAACGGTACGGCAGTAATATAACACTCCTACTGTGCTTTCTTCTTAAATATAATATGTTCCACTAGTATTATCCAATATAAATACTCTTCTCACTTATAATGTTATTATAATAAGCAATCTTAACTGTATGCAATATTTTTTGATTATATTGTAACAATTAATTTTTCACTGTAATGCATTATTGACATAATTATTTATCATATTGTTTTTGCTGGAGGCCTATTCTATGATGAACAAATAAAATTGATTGAAGATGAAGGATCATTTGCAGTGATATTAGACCCCTTTCGGGACCCTGTTCTTAATAATGAAAACAGATATACAAATATGCCATATACAAGAAAAATGGACACTTGTACAAAGGCAGAAAAAATACACACGTAGGGATATTTGCTGATATGTTTAGGTTAATATTTTGCTATTCGATCATTGAAACCATCACATCACCACTGAATTTGGACCCCCAGCGGGACTAATAACTTTCTTATTTGAATTGATACCCCTAGCGGAAGTTCCGCATTTGCAGCTAGTTCCTCTTTTTTTCGGAACGAGTATGGGTTCCGCAGCAAAAGCCAGAACCCCTGGGCGTGTTGATCGGTTCCCATGGATGCGGCCATAGTATTTACTTTGCAGCATTCGTCGCGTGCCGATTCGCTGATTTCCGATGACCCAAAATTTTCCGCAATGAAGAAACAACCACGAACTGAGAATTTTCTCGAGCCAGAAAATCTGAATAGGATTATCCTCGGAAGGGCCACTTGAGAGAATATGAATAACAATTGCAATTATGGGGCGGCAGATAGATCGTTCAAACGTCAAATGGGTCGTCGTGGTTCCTTCTATATATCTTTTTTCCATGTCCACACGAAGAATATTTCATCTATGAAGCTGACCCATGAGCTGGGATAGGGTTTTACATGAACAGAGGCAAGCATTTTTTCTTCAAAGTTGACCCTAAACAGATTGGCGTAGCTCAAGGCGAAAGCCGCGCCCACCAAAATCCCTGTGAGTTGAATATAGTGAATGTTAATTTTTTCATATTGTGCACATAACATATATATATCCTTTACTCACGGTTAAAAACAATTGAATATTGGATCTGCTGGGAAATGTTGTAAATTCTTTTCTCCCTTAATTTACGTTTCCAGCGAAATCATTTCAGGGTGTAGAATGTTACAGAGTGTGTTTTACCTCACCAAATTCTAACTAGAGCTAAGAAGTGTTTGTTGGCTTGGACCTGAAACCGCATTAGTTATCATAAAATGTATATAACTAGCACTGCACAGCCCATTCAATGTCCATGCTTGTCAAAAACACATGGCACAGGCACATTTTAGGAGTAATATTGTGTAAAATACAAACTACAATATACGTATCTTGACAATGGAACATTCGATTGAGTTGGGACAAACAACATTTTAAAAGAGATTTAATAATTTTAGTCCCATTGAATTATACATGTAATTAATTGCATGGTTAAATATTATTACAGTGTCGAATCGTTAACATGAACCTTTAACATGAAATTCCTGATAACAAGTGACTTTCTATTTCTAAACTTGTATTGTTCATTATTTTATGACCTGATTAAACAAAAATTCCTGTTGACATGAAGTAAATTGTGAATCTCGGACCACTTTGTGTTAATGGGTTACCAAGTACTTGTGCTGATGATACAATCAATGGTATTGTAAAGGGAATTGAGGAGGTACAGGCTGTAACTGAAAAATATACATTGTAAAACATTTATTTTTGATCATATTTATTATATTTCTCTGGTACAATAGTTTTATGACACATTTTAAGACCACTGCCAAATTAAAACTTTGATTTATTCCAATTGGTGGTCTGAAAGCAGAGATATTTCATTTTTCTGAATTAGTGTAAAACAATGTTGGACCACTTTTGTTTCATGCACATTGTAATTTAATACGAATTGATATGATGCTGTCCATTATGCACCATTGAAAACAATGCGTGAAAGTAGCCCAACTGATTACTGACTCTTTGAAATTTATGTGACTTCGGCCTAGTTTTATTTGGCAGCTTGAGAAATGGTTTTAAAATGTGTGAAAATCAAGACCAAAGAAATAGTGAAAATGTCAGAAATAGTCGTTTTCCAATGCAGTTAGCTATTTTATCTGAGAAATTTGGGTTCATTTTTTTAATTTTATACATTGTTTACATCTATAGCAAATATGCTATCAGAAATTTTCAAACAGAACATGTTTGTATAAACTACCAAATAGCAGTACAGTACAAGGTATAAAACACTCTGACTCCAGTGTATCACGGTTATTAAGTTGATGTACAGTCATTATATATGTGAATATCTATGAATGACTAAAATGTCCATTGATAAAATGACATAAAATGCATTAACCTTCGTCTTACCAACCTTATTTTTTGTAACACTGTTTACCAAGGGGGTGGTTACCACCCCCCGAAATTCGTTATAAAGCACGCGATACTTATGGTTTTGATGTCAGTGGATAGCTAAGGTCCTCCTCTTTCCATTGATACCAAAATAAGTAATAACATACCTAGTATGGCGTCACAATAACGTCATAAAGTCCGTGAGTCATTAAAATTGGCATTTTCCACAGAAGGCGAAAATCCAATGTTGCGCTAAAAAGGAGGTATATCGGATTTTCATGTGGTTTTCAGCTCTAAATGATGGTAAATGGCTAATTTTACATAATCATAGCGTTTTAGAGCCATACTGTGCAAAATATTTTCAAAACTGTACCCTAAATTTTCCTTGGGTGGCAAACCCCCCTTCCCTTCGACTTTGAAGGCATACCCTAACCCCAGTGAAGGTGCTACCTTCACATTTTTTGCTAAAATTACCGGAAAGGATGGGAAATTAAGGCTTTTCACACTGAGCCGGTCGCAAAAGTCGATCGATCACCGTTTTTGAAGACTAGTGCAGCCGTTTTCAGAATAATAGAAGCGCATGCGCAATTGCGCCTTAGTTACGATGTAAAAGTTTTCCAAAAGAAAGGATTGAATGAACTGCTGCTCTAACGAATACTTCTTTTTGAGGCATTTACGGCAGTGGTTGTAATTTACTTTTTAAATGCTGTGCTGCATGGCCATCTTTTAAATGATATGACTTGTCACCTTGGTTTATTTCCGCACCGAAATTCGTTCATGAAATTGAACGGACTGAGTAAGGAAATTCAAAATGGCGGATAGACTCTTAAGTGCATGTATTGGATGAATGTGTGCTGTTATTTGAGGAAGCATAACAGCGATATGTGTGTCAGAGTTTGCGAAATATTATAATGAATTTGGTGGCTGGTTTGAAGTCCTCAGATAGTGATCGATCGCAAAAAGTCGATCGATCACCGGCTCAGTGTGAAAAAGCCTTATTGATTATACCTGGAAGCTTTTTACGAAAGCTTTTGGCATTTTAACGCACCGGAGGAAAGTTTACTAAAGGGGTTGTAACCACTCCCCTTGGTAAGCCGAGGGTTAAACGTTTCATGAATATTGCCACCAAAAAGAAATTGTTTCATTTTTACTAAACACTCACATGACCCATTTCCTTTCATGCATATTGTGTTCTTGTACAACCTGGGTCCTGATGAATATGCATTTACATATCTAATTATCATGTACCACATTGATACAGTGATCGAAACTAGGAGGGGGAACCTGAATATTTTGTAAGTTATAAGGGGGATCCTGAAATACATATGGAAAATGAATGGGGGAATCTGAAAAAATCAGGTAAAAAACATTGAAAATGCCCACTCCCCCCTGCCGTAAATAACAATCGCTCCCTTACTCAAAAATTTTAATCTGATGTGCTTGTTATATACTTTCACGTACGGGGGAAACGTCATATGAAAAATCAGACCGTAATCGGGTCACCTACCTTTAATGAGTTATGTATTCAACATGAAAGTACATTGAGAATTTGTGTTATTAAATGCATGTCCTGCATTGAGAGTTTTAAAGGTCCCATGAAATGCAAATAGAATTGATGTGGTTTGTGTCAAGTCTAAAAGGAGGGGCGAGAAAGCATTCA
>JAMKCH010043062.1:0-28360 GCA_023653785.1 Ophioderma brevispina
GTATGCTAGGTATCACCAAAAGAGATAGGAAGACGTGCAGATGGATAAGAGAGCAGACCAAAGTTCAAGACATCATTAAACACATCAAAAATAAAAAATGGAAATGGGCAGGACACATAGCACGATCAAATGATAATAGATGGACAAAACGTTGCACAGAATGGCGGCCAATGACAGGTTCACGAAGTAGGGGTAGGCAAAAAACAAGATGGAGAGATGAAATTGTGAGTTTTGTAGGCATGGCATAGATGAGAGCAGCACAGGTCATGGTCCACGTGGCACCAGTTTAATGACGCGGTCTTCGCCCTGCAGTGGACTGAAAATGGCTGAGATAGACTACATGCATACATGTATTCACACTGAACTGCAGCAGACTACTACTAGCTGGCAGTACCTGAACGGTTGCAGTTTGAACTTGTTATAATTATCAAGTTACAGGAAGTAAAGAGATGGCCAATCACATTCCTTGTTCAAAGCCACTTCTGGATACTCTTCGGATACCAAGTACCTGAATAGTATCCACTGGTAGATGATATGCTCATCATTGATTGTGTTTGCGGGTGCCTTTCAGATACTAGCGGATACCACATGCAACATGTCATACCTAGCATTTGCTTGTGGATACCACTCAGATACCTGGTATCTGAATAGTATCGACTTGGGTAGCAAATGGAACATGTCCCATTAAGTACCCGCTAGTGGATACTTTTGGGTACCTTCAGATATGCAGCAAATATAGTACCGGAAACTATCCCGTATAGTTCCGGGAACTGTGCCGATACTTTTTTCTTTTGCTATGGGATACCCTCAACAATATGCATGACCTGACACGAATAAAAAAATCAGACTATAATATTTGTTTTTGACACGCCCATTGGTGGACAAATGGGGGGGTTTCTAGGGACCCGCATTAAATAAGGGGCGGTGGACGGGGTTTTTTTGTCACGAAAAGATGCGTATCCGAAAGTTAGACAAATACAAAAAAAATACGAGTCGGAAAAAGTATATCGTTAGTCGTAAAACTGGCAAAATGTAGTTTGCGGGCCTCTTCTCCACTTAAGTGTTTAATAGCACGAAATTATTACCTTGCCATGAATGATACTTAACCTTACTTTGAGAGATAATTTACCTCTAAACAGTAGAACCGGTGGAATCGTAGAAACCGTCCAAAGAAGCGCGTAATGAAGTCAATTGTGATGATACTGCTCTGGTAGGATACACAGTCGTAGACTCGGTATTTATAGATAATGAATGCGTTTGAAGTTTGTGGTGGTTTTGTTTACTATAGTAACGCCTTCGTAGAGGAATATGACGACAGGCCGACCTTATTGTGGCACCAAACCGTAAAATATATTTTTGTCCCCTCACTAACCCGACCTTAATGTTATTGCAGACCAGTGCCGTTTGATGGCGATATCCTTGATTTTGATCGAGATCAACAGGTCCGGTTCCCATCCGTATAAAACAAATTGGCAAACATTGAATTCCAATGCACCAGGGCCCAAATTCATAAAACCTTACGAAGCCTAGTTGGCAAACTAACATGGGACTTAGTTTGCCAAATAAGCCTAGTTGATTACTAGTTGAAATTCATAAAACCTTACTATGGGCTAATTGCATTCTAAGAATCTTGTTAATATTTAGAGTTTTGATCCAGATCAACTCGTAACTCCGAGTTGGCAACTAAATCAGAAGAAAATATATTATTATTATCTTTCTGGTAAATATTTTACAGCAACACGGAAGTTTATGCTACAAATTATTGATTTTATAACTATGTGAAATTTAAATTAAAACATATATGTATCTATTTGATAAAAATGTGAGTAAAGTTGTCTTCTATTTCATTTCTTAACACATAATGCCGCAATTTTTAGCATCAGTGAAAAGGGAAAGGAAGAACTTGTGGTAAAATACAGGTTCCCAAATATGCTTTATGAGTTGAAATGAACCTAAAATTATCAAACCTTCCTGAAAGAAATATTAAAAAATTCTTTAATTCTGCTGTTCATAATTAAAAATTGTTCTTTGTTACTAAAGGATTATGTAATTTTGCTTACAGTACATATATGAGCTTTATGAGATGTTTACATTTTGAGTAATGATAGAATTTGGCTTAGTAAAAAATATTAAACATCACATTTCTTAGGCAGTATTACAGCAGAATTAAAGAATTCTTCAATATTTCTTTATCTGTTGTCACTCTCGACGCATAACCCCGCATCCGCGCGCCAAGTGGCTGTAAGCCTGCTATTAACTAACACGGGGATCCGTCTCCATTCAGAGTCCCACGGTAAGGGTTATTTACCGGCTGACTATGTTTTTCAGTTTGTAGACTTAATGACCCATCTTTTTCACATTCATGCGGGGACAATTGTAATATTAATTATTAAAGAACAATATACAGATGTTGAATCTTAAAAAGGATTTTATTATGGGAATAACACCAATTTTTGGAAAAAATAAAGATTTGATGACGGTCGGCAATTGATTGGTTTTATTATTTTGCTTCGGGGGACCCAGTCAGGTAAAATTGCGTACGTATCCCTACATTAGAAAAAACAACCGATTATCGTCATCGTAAGTTCGTTTTTTGCAATCAAAAAAAATGGGGAAAGGTAAATTTGGTACTGTTTAGACATAATACACGGTGTCTTTTGGAAAAACAAATATAGCACTTTGGGCCGAGGGGGGTCATGTACAGACCGTGATTTCACATTAGTTCGGATTTAAATACGGTCGCCCCCGAAGAGCAAACCGATATCTGATTCCTGACACGTGACCTGGTACGTCCTGACACGTGACACCAAACTATTCATCTCGTTACCGTTTATAAATACAATACGGCAAAGCAGCAAGCATTCTGTATCTCTGTTGTCACAGCGTAATCGATTAAGATATGAGACTATACATGTGGTGCTGTACAGGGAGGGTAGGAACGATTGCTCGATTTGGGCATTTGGGGATTTTTTCCACAAAACGGTAATTGTGAAAACGGCTACATGGCATTGACTATGGGCAGTCCACGGTCCCAGTGACATTAAAAAATCATCTCTAAACCTTTGTTCAAAACTATCTTAGTAATATCATGATTAAATTAAGAAAAAGATATTGAAGTTCACATCAATCATGTTCTGTTTAAAGGTGCTGGTTCCAATTATTTGTATTTGTTCTCTACTTGATATGAGAGACTGGCACTTGCACATTACAGCCCATCAAGTGAACCGGGGAAACAAACTTGCGGTTTAGATGGTAGACGCAATAATGCCATGTTGCAAAGCCCTATTCAATACTGTCTAATATATTGGATGGTTACCACTAAAAACGGCGGTTTTTGTTTTATATTTGGGAATGAAATGGATGAGGGCTCAATTTTAGGACGACAATGGAAAAATACGGCCTTTCATCTGATATCAAAACCGATACTACTTCGGGGTAAATCAAGGGGGTCCCTAACACGATAGGAACAAGCACCTTTAAATTACCTGTGCCATAACTTCAAAACTCCGAAACTTCCCCTGCAAAAGTAATCTCTATCAAACATAATACCCTTGAACTACTCGCCAGGCTCAGAGCTATGCGCTCTGTAGCCATGCGCAACAATACACTCTAATAGCAAAAACAGGCCCTATTATTAATATTATACCCCCAAAACCATTGCACTTCTGGATATTAATTATAGGTTTGCCTTTATGTGTACAGACCTATATATACGGAAGCTACTACAATTATATTGGCATCATTTTGATCGTTGGTTTCACAGGTGATCAAAGCCATGTTAATGCTCTGAGATGAACAGGACTCAAAACAAAAGGGTAGTCATTTAATGTATTGAATACATCCCACCTGCAACCAAGGTCATTTCCGCCCGAAGCACCCAATTCTGTACACAAAAGATTGAGCTAGTTGGCAAATAGATTTCTATATAACTAGTTAGCAAGGTTCTTAGTAAGGTTTTTATGAATTTCAACTTTAGTTCGTCAACTCCGTAGTTGCATAATAGGGGATTTTATAGAATCTTACCAGGCCTCAGTTGCCAGCTAAACTAGCAGGTTTATGAATTTGGGCAAGATATCTTGGTTCCAATGTTCAAATCCCCATGTTTCGAGCATACTTCATTGGAGAGTAGTGGGTCTTTTAAGAGGGTAACTTTGAGGATACGTAGTTTTGCTATAAATTTCTATGAAGCGGCGGATCTTTTGCTATACATATGACTACAGAGGGTAAGATCAAAATGAACGAGGCGTAAGATTTTAGATTACGTAGTTTTGCCATTAAAATGGTGCCTTCCTCGTCTTCCACTGCCCCAGGTAGATCATGTTGAGAAATGGTGACCAAAATTACGAGGGAACAATGAGAAGAACAAAAAGAATGGTCATTGATAATTATTAACATTGTGCAAATTTGAATCATAGATTAGTCTGTTGCGGATTCAATGCCGCCGCGGAGAATGCTCTATCTGACCGTCAATTAGACCACTGAGCATAAATAACAGCGTTGTTGCTGCGTATGGATGCTCTAAAAAATGTTGGGTACAAATGTTTTTCGTTTCGATCTTTTAAAAATATAAAAGATGTCTTAAATTAAAAAAAAAAAATGTTTTGTATGCGTTTAAGAGTACATTTTTAAAAATGGCCCCCAAAATAGTATCGTGAATTAATTTTATAGGAAAAATGAATTTTAGTCGACATTTTGGAAGGTTGCTCACACTGAGTTTCATAAACTATTGGCAGATCTAATGTGTCCCAATCCCCTTTCTGTTAAGGTTTAGCGCCCACAGCACAGACTGTTATCTAACATTTTTGACTTTTTGGCGAGATTTGCATAGTACTTATAATGTTATGGTGTATACATGCACTAAGTTACATCTTGAAAGTGACCGATTCGGGATGATATTAATTAAAGAATGTTTATCCAATATGGCTGCCAAACTGCATATCGCGATTTCACAGTACTGTCGTATGTTTCTTTACAGTATTTCCAATAGGAGTTTGTAATTAAGCGCTGTTCGTAAAACAAGTGTTTACGCTTTTCACATACAGATCTATTGCGTCGTATCTGCCTCGTGCGGAACATGACGTGTTTCACATTAGGATCTATCTAAACGCATTGAATATACGGGTGAAGTATGTGAAAATTCCGACTTTTGCGGCACATAAGACTTATGACTTTCTAGCTTTATATCAGGAAGACAAATTGTACTTTAAAAAACTAAGAAAGGTTTTTTAAAAACTTAAAATTCAGAATGTTTCTTCATAATGCAAAGTTAAAAAGTAAATTGTAAGTTTAATTCCATGTACAAACATGAAATCTCCCGGTTAGAATTTCAATTGGCGATTTCTCCGAAAACGGCATTTCGTCATGCCTATAAGACAGTATGGATGTGGGCGACCCCGTATCCACGTAAGTGAAAGATGGGCGGAGTTGAGTTTGCAAATACACTTAAAAATAATCTTACTTTACCTATTCCATATTCGCACCAGTCGATGCCAGATTCGATTTTGTCAGTTGCACGATAGATATGCATACATGATATGAAGGTAAAAACACTAAATATTTGTTGGAGAACAAGTGAACGCATTATCTCTTAACGGGGCTAACAAATAACATGTATGTAATACTGATGTAATCCACTACAAAACACAAAGAAGAAGAAAAGAACAACAAATAAAAAATACTAATAAGGAGGAAACACACATACAAAAAACAAAATCAACAAAGTCGGTTTACTGGCACATTTTCAGAAAATATGATTTTTACATCTTGCCTCGCAAAGATTTATAGGGCCATTGGAAAATGAGATAATTTTTACACATAAAAATAACAGACCCAAAAGCAGATAGGGAAAAAAGGCGGCTATATAATAAAATCCAGGTTAATTTGTAGGCTAACTTTTAAGTTTGCAATAGCTTTAATCAACAAAGTTTTGGGGTTTCGATACATTTTGCGATTTTTAAAATCTAAAAAATAATTTTGCGGATTTTTAAAATCCGTAAAAATAATTTTGCGATTTTTATAAAATCCGTAAAATATAAGTTCCGTTAAAAATCATCTTCTCATCAAATCTTCCCGGGGGGGGGGGGGGGGGCAAAGACAAAAAGTTGCACGGTGAAAGTTTAGGGAAGTACAAACAAAAATGTTGCCAAAAATATTATTGCGAGAAAAATGAAAAATCATGGGTCTACTATGGGACACTCCTTATGTAGTAGTAAGTGTGGATCGACAGGGGAAATTCCATACTATATTACTACATGCACTACATTTGGCGTTGTTATATTATATTTCTCAATTTCACTTGAGAAGGGATTTCTCACGGGAAAAGTCCTTTTTTATTATGGTGCAATATTGAGATCATGCAGATGTTGTTTACAACAAGTCAGTGATTGAGCTAAGTACTATAATTAGCATGGGTTTTTTTCCGTCTGCTGTATGTTTGCAAAACAGATTTCAAAATTAGGTAGTTTCCCATGATGTCATTTATGTAAGATGATGCAATGCAGATGATGTCATTTATGTGAGTTCCAATTGGACAGAGTTAGGCTATATTTATGCATGATGATGCTCTAATGATTATTATTAGCTGGAAAACATAAATACAGATAGAAAATTTAAAAAAATTAAATTAAATCTCCAACACAGCTGTTTGACCCCGTGCAAATTGTCCCTTATATTTTTACAGCAATTCGAAGCAGTGGTGATACAACTTTGAAACTGAGGGACATGCAAGAGCTATAACCCCTGAAAAAAATCATAAAAATCCATTGTGGGAATATTGTCATCTTGTCATATAGGCCTACAAAGGTCATGATTTGTATGTTATAACGCCCTCTATATACCCTTTCTCCATAAAAAAGTGTAAAATTAGTTTATAAAGAAAAATAATATTTTCCCGCAATGAAATTTCGTCCAATTTACACAGGATGTACTTTGTGGAATAAATATTCCAAATTACTTTCCAAAAGTAGTCCCCATTAATGTTTTTATTCTCATTTTATCACAATAAATGAGACTGTCATACAGCTGCGACAAAAGAAGGGAGATTGGTGCAGTACATAGTGTCAGGATTTATTATAGTTTATAATTAATTTTATATTTTAGCGTTGTAACGTTTTTCACATCTAGCATTATTTATCAGTTCCCGGAAGCGCCACTCCTGGATTGAGAAGCCCCGTGTGTATGGAATGTAGTGTTCATGTTTGCTCAGCTCACCATGGTGAACTATTACCTACACAAAAGCAAAACATACCATGTTCAGTTTTCTCACCGTTTGTGATTGTTATAACAGGAGGAGTTGTATCAAACGTATAAGGCTCTGAATATTCGATGCATGACAGCTCGGCAGCATTTTGGCTACCACCGAAACATAGATGGTGGTTCCGTGTGTGCCTCTGGCGTCTGGGATAATTACGCTGGATTGAACACCAACTGATTTAAAAGTTTGGAGTTGTGTACCACCTGGAACTGTTCCTATATATAAATATAACACCAACCAGAATATGAATGCCCTGCAACTGTCCTACAGAATGGCCAGTCAAATAAAAAAAAATACAAAAATACAAAGCAAAGGTCAAACGTAAGAGTAAAAAATGTTTTCACTTAAATATGACGTAAAATTGAAACATTATACAAATTTAAGTAATAACTAAGCAGATATTAGTATTGCCAATATCTAGACAAAATACGAGAAGTTAAAATATGAGAAGTAAATCGTACTATTTACAGGTTGTCGAAATAAGAAGTTCTTATAGTAGACAAATGAAGTGTACTAAATTATTCTCCTGATCAACGTCGTTAAAGGGTAAATTACAGTCGTCTCCTATTGTTAGTAATCGAACCTTAAAGTATTGCTCCCTACAGCGTGTATGATAATGCCATTGATAGCATAAAGGCTACCTTTTTAGGAAACCGTATGATCACTGATGATGAAAGATCGGTCATTTTCTTTATGAACAATGATTGACTAGTTTGAGAGTTACAATATTTCTTTTATAGATGCTTACCGAAACAATCTAGGTATGGTATTGTTAACTGATCATTTTGATCGTTATGGGGGAATAAACAATAAAACAATATTTTGATCTTAATTTAAAAATTTAAAAAAAAAATTGTAGATGACTTCAGAGCAGTAAAAATTGCGCTGTAATTACTTCTACAGCTTTACAACTTACAATCTAATAAGAATGTATGAACTTTTATATAAAAAAGCACAATCAAGTTTTTAAGTTTTATACAAACCAATTGCCACACTGTAGTCTAGTATTGGACTTTCAAGATCGACGAAATCCCATTCAGCATGAATTAGACCCGTCACAGATATGTTGCGAGTTGCAACAGGCGGAGTGATATCTACAACAAATCCATCAGACACCACCACATCGGAGGAAAGTCCTGCACCATTCACAGCAAACACTTTCGAATAGTATCTGCGTCCTGTTTGCATAAAATATATAATAAAAATTGAAATACTTTAAATACAGGTGAAATTTTGCTATTGTCGTTATTAACGCATACATATTAAGTATTGCTTACCAGAAACCAGAGGGATACGTAACGTTCTTGAAAATGAGAGATGAACACCAACATCAATGCATGGCACTATGTTATATTCCTGCGGGTCAACGGAGTCTCCTACACACCATTCATAATGATGAATGTATGATTCCAAATCTACAAACCCGTCCCAAGAAGCCGATACAATGGAAGTTGTGTTCTGGTATTCTAAATCATGAAGCCCTGAAATAAGACAATCCATTAGAAATACAGAGTGTCCTAAAATATACAGAGAATCTTAAAATCTTTAACAATAAAATGGCTTATCACTTTATAAAATATTTGATAATTAACACAATCATACGGCCGAAAGGGGGTGCCACCATATAATCATGAATTTATAAAATCGTGTGTGGTATTCTGAAGAGCTTGAGAAATTTATATGAGCAAAATGGATGAACAAGGCTAAAATCAGAGTTAAATAAAACGATTGCGCTCCACGGAATTCACTGACGCTATTTTTGAAGATACGATTGACCAATCACGGTCAAGGCTCATATTTGTACTTGATTGTGGCTTTAACCAAGTCATGCTCATTTTGTCTCCAAATTACTAGTATTAGGTCATATCAACACCTTATATTACTGTTCTTTGTGAAAAACGGACACTTGAAGATACTGCAAGAAGATTAGTAAACAAAACATAAAAATTGTCATTTCTTCACTTACAGGGGTCATTACTACAGCAATTTCCAATACCGAAAAAAAAAAAAAAAAAAAAAAACAATGACATGGAATGAAACTATTTTTATTTGCGACATGGTGTTTTGACTAGAACTCTGTAATACAACTTTCTTAGTTTGAAATATACAATTACTTAAGAATCCAAAAATGTCATATACTTTTTACTTTTTATGTTAATATTTCATTTAAGAAAAGAAATTTCGATTTTAAGGAATGAATTTTAGTGAAAACGTGAACTTAATTCATGCGACACGGTTTTTTCCAACTTGCGCCGATTTAATGGTTTTGACCCATATTACTGTTCTTTGTGAAAAACGGACACTTGAAGATACTGCAAGAAGATTAGTAAACAAAACATAAAAATTGTCATTTCTTCACTTACAGGGGTCATTACTACAGCAATTTCCAATACCGTACAACAGTGCAGAAATAAACTTTGATGAAAAATAGCAGCGCGATTTGTTTACATTTTGAACAAATCGCTGATAGTGGCTTTAAGAAAAGAATTTATTTCGATAAATTTCGAATTTAGAGCAAGCTAGGAACGGACCTAGGTGTTTCAATCTTATGTTTTCTGAACAGTTGCCAATTTGCACATGATTTTTATTTTTTTTAAACCTATTTCTTACCGTTGGTTCGAAAATCTGAAGAGCGGGGTGGGGAGGAATACTATCACAATACCATTAACAAATATCAATAAGGACTATCTTCCGACAAAATCAGTAACAGAATAATTTATTTCATTCAAATATTCAACCTAACTACTAGACCACATATTTTTAGACGACAGGTAATTTTGCTGTCAGAATTCGGTTATGACCCCCACAACCCCACACCCCTAAGAACGGCTATACTGGTTGTTTAAACCCCAAGGAGGTCTGTTTTACCGTCCGCTCGAGCTACACTAATAACATATTGACAGGCTCAACAATATCTTGAAACATTTCATTTCAGCACTAGCTATATTTACAAACGCACAAGAGTTCGGTTACAGCTACAAAGTGCGATGTTTAATAGTGATTGTCAAGACATTGTATACAAACAGGAATGTTAATGTTTGGTTTGAAACAAACTGTAGAAGTCTTCTCATAATGTTTCTCTGCAGCTTGTCCAGCAGTAAAGTTACAACTTACACAGGTCCACTGACTTTTGGCACGTCCTGTGTATTTATATGAGAAAATACTTTCGTTTCTTACATTACCGCGACACAAGAGTAAATTTCTAGACCCAATAAGTTTTAGCTATACATAGAAACTAGGAAAACCATTTTCATACCTATCCCATCATAAACATATCCAGGAGATGGTCCTGTGATATCGACAACGAATCCGTCGCTGGACACTGTTGTTACCAGATGAGCCATATTATGCGCCTTTACACTTGCAAAATATTTCCGATTACTCTGAAGAAATAGGTTGTTGAAAGTGAAACTGAAAGTGCCTGGGTAGACCGGATTGTCAGCAAATTTTTGAACATCTTGACCTATATAAGTACATATGTGAAATTATGAGTGATACATTAAAATAATTTTTATACCATGAATAGTTAAGTAATTACTCCAAATTAATTATATATGGCTGTTACCCAATATTTCCTTTATTCCTGCGATAATCGGGAACAAGGATGGAAAGATATACGCCAGTCAATTAATACAATTTAATGACCCGACCCGCAATATTAAATTGAAACAGAAACATTTGTCTGCATTGTACTTGAAAAATGTCATTAAACAATATTTAAAAAGGTAGAAAAATGTAGGAGGGGGAAATGCCTTTAAATTATATGTCAAAGGTTATTAGGAGGTAAATAATTCAAAGTTATCTATCAAACCTAAAATTCAGGTAGAATATTTATCATGTGATAAGGATTAAATATTCTGCCATACCTAAGTAATCTGGTTAAGGAGTTACAGAAGAAATAGGGTACAGGTGAATCATGCTGTTGTTTATGGTAACGCAAAGGTGAAAGTTAAAGGTTTTCCATATCACAAAAAGTGCCCTAATTTATTAATATCTTATCACATAGATTAAAAAAAAGTAATGGTTTTCACTATGTCTAAACCTTCGTTGCTCTGGTAACAAAGATATTACACAATACTACCAGTGTTTCTAATTGACCTTAATATCCAACAAACGTTATCATAATGTAGTACTAACCTTGATCTAATTTATCCCACAGATTTATAATGTCGTATTACCACAAATTAAATTTTATGGAATCTTTAATGACTAGTGGGAAACTTTTTGATGATTATTTCTGCAAAACCTACCGAAGAAATTGCTCAATTTTCTCAAAAGGGGTCTATAGGTTCAGAACGAGTTGAGGGTGCTCTCTAATAGAACAACATTTTTGGCACTCTGATGCAAAAATATCAATATAACCCCTTCTTTTTTCGGGATATTTGAGATTAATTATTTCCCTTTACACGCATCCCTATGGGGCGCATGTGATAACGTTAGTCTCTCACGCAGTACTAATTTAGATAATATCTCTTGCAGTCTGGGACACAGACTACACCATAAGTAATACTTTCCGCACCGCCGTAAGTAATAGATGTATATTTACAGAAACGCCTGTAAATTAGAAGCTTACAGTATTGCCGTTAATAGCAACACGTCGTAACATTAATCCTACGACATAATGCTGTTTACCACATGTTTACGGTACACCGTCTATATATGGCTTTCACTTTACTGTAAAGTAACGGAAATATTGGTGAAAAAATTGTGACCAACTCTCATAAACCGTATGGGAACCGTAGGCAACCGTAACCGTATTTTACGTAATAATAACCTCGGCGTATGACCTCTCTTGGCAACAAAATTCAAATTCAAACTCAAAACATATTTGGTCTCTAAACCTGGATACCTTTATGTGGCTAGATAACTTTTGGGGCTCAATTTTCACGGCAAAGTATTAAAATTGTAGGCTTGTCTCTTATTCTAGCGCGGAGGATGGCGGTCAAGCCCATTTAATTAAAACAATTTAATGACCCGACCCGCAATATTAACTGGAACAAAACATTGTCTGCATTTGTACTTGAAAAATGTCATTAAACCATATTTAAAAAGGTAGAAAAATTATGAGGGGAAATGCCTTTAAATTATATGTCAAAGGTTTTTGGAGGTAAATAATTCAAAGTTATCTATCAAACCCCTAAAATTCAGGTAGAATTTTAATCTGTGATAAGGATTAAAATTTCCGCCATAACTAAGTAATCTGGTTGTAAGGAGTTACGAGAATAGGGTAACAGGTGAATCATGCTGTTGTTTTATGGTAACGCAAAGTGAAATTAAAGGTTTTCCATATCACAAAAAGTGCCCTAATTATAATATCCTATCACTATATTAAAAAAAGTAATGGGTTTTCACTAGGTCCTAACACTTCGTTGCTCTGGTAACAAAGATATTACACAATACTACCAGTGTTTCTAATGACCTTAATATCCAACAAACGTATCAATAATTTCCTAATAAAACTAACCTTGATCTAATTTATCCCACAGATTTATAATGTCGTATTACGAATTACATTTGTAAGGAATCCTTTATGACTAGGGGAAATTTTGGATGATTATTTTCTGCAAACTACCGAAGAATGCTCAATTTTTCTTCAAACGGTTCTATGGTTTCAAAGAGTTGAGGGAATAGGCTCTCGTAATAGAACACATTTTTGCACTCTGATGCAAAAATATCCAGATAACCCCTTCGTTTTTCGGAGAATTTGAGGATACTTTCCATTTTATACACGCATCTATGGGGCGATTGATAACGTTAGTCTCTCTACGCAGTACTAATTTAGATATTCTCTTGCAGTCCTGGGACACAGACTACACATAAGTAATACTTTCCGCACCGCCGTAAGTATAGATGTATATTTATCAGAAACGCGCCTGTAAATTAAATTTCCAGTAAATATTGCGTTAGGTTTAGAACAGCAACACGCCGTAACATTATCTTACGACATATCTGTTTACGGGACAACCGTCTATATATGGCTTTCACTTTACTGTAAAGTAACGGAAATATGGTGAAAAAAATTGGTGACCAACTCTCATAAACCGTATGGGAACCGTAGGCAACCGTAAACCGTATTTACGTAATAATACCTCGGCGTATTACCTCTCTTGGCAACAAAATTCAATTCAACTCAACAAATGTGGGTCTCTAAACCTGATACATTTATGTTGCTAGATACCTTTTGTGGGTCTCAACTTCACGGCAAGTATTAAATTGTAGCTTGTCTCTTATTTCTAGTCGCGGAGGATGGCTTCAGCCCATTTAAAATTAAAACAATAATACACGTTTTTTGAAGAGCGCCCCATGTTGTTTTTTGTTTTTAAATTGTTTGGAAAAGATTTTTACACGGTTGAACGGGTAACTCGGTAGTAAACTATACCTGTAATGGTTAAGCTCGAAAAAATGTCTATGTTCGCAAACGAATGAATTTTGTAATTAGAATAAGCAATATCGGATCTCGGAGACTCCGATAATAATTCAACGGCTGCTGGAAACGACGGCCATCCAATATGAAAGTAGCCGGGAATAGCGCCATGCCCGTTTCTACGCTCATCCATTAGTTTGTATTAGTGGTTCAGGGATTAAGTTTTAAGGTCCATTTTCTTGAGGTGGCACTATTTCATCATGATGGACATTAAACTTGGCATTTCCAGCCCTGCGCTAAGTACATCTCGATCCCATTCTTCATAAAATAGCTTATTTTATGATAAATACGCATTGTTAGCATTCTTTTCTCTCGTTCGCAGATGTTGTTTCCTAGACAATAACCAACATAACTGGGGCAAAATAAATATCAATTTTGAAAATTGGGGGCGCGCTTCAAAATGTGTTGGTAGTGCCTTTAGGAAGGGGGGCTGCGTGACCTCATAAAATGGTCCGACTTAGTCACAATGGCACAAAAACCGGTGACATTTGCACACGATGTTTTTGCACTGTATGCACGGAACGCATAACAATGTATGTATGGTTGCGGCGTTTGTAAAACGCGGAATCGCCTACTTTCGCTTAATTCTCCCTGTGTTGATGTATTTATCACAGATATTTGGTTGAATCTTGGTAAAAACAAACAATTACCTACAAACAAAACCTTTGAAATAAACATTTGGTGTGTTTGTCCAAAATTTCTGGTTGAATTTGTGAACTTACGCAGAACAAAAATGTCGTGACTACTTGATCAAACAATCAAGAATTCTCCTAACGTTCATTTCCGTGGCAGAAATCTCATCATTTTTGTTTTTATTTTGGGGTATTTCAATAGAGTTTTCGTGTTGGTTAAATAGTAGCTCTGTGCATTTTACCTCTCCCCCCTCCTTACAATTCTTGTTTTTTATGTTAGGAATAGACCATAAGACTGGAACTGGTATTAAGGTTTAGGCTGTTTCGTCCCCCTCCCATCTGTCCCAGCATCAGGCTTCATTCCTCTCCTCCGCCGGACGATTCGCAAGCTACTGCACGGAGTCATATCATTTATTAGCTTGATAAGTCTCCAGCACAGAAAAGTTTTAATTAATTACGGGATAATTAACGCGGTGTGAGCCTATCACCACGGTTAAATGCATGTGGGTAAATGGCAGTCAATTGAGGCAGATGAGGGTCGAGACAGCTTTCCAAAGTTTTTCATACGTCCGTCCTGATGTCAAGATGCCAGGTGAAAAGGCCAGGCAAATATACACATTGCTACTCCCATATGGCAATGTCTTGTTTAGCGACCACCCGTTACGCTATGTCATGTAGTTTCAACAGTTGACCAACTACCATTCGCATTATGTTCCCAGGGCTTTAGGGAGGGGTCATTATTTACGCCGCCTTGGGGGGGGGTGGAGTATTTGAGGGGGGGAAACCCTAAAAATGTTTTGTAAGAGAGAGGGGGTGGAACGTGAAATTTTTCATCAACTATAGAGAGGGAACATGAACTTTTTAAAATTGGAAAATCAGCATGATCAAGGCAAGGGGGAGGTGAAATTTTTGAACGGAAACGATGGGGGTGGGACGCGAACATTGTTTCGCCGAAAATTTTCAAATCCTCCATTCCCCCCCCCCCCCCCGGCATAAATAATGAACCGCCTCCCTTATTCCGTCGTGTGAGTTAGGGGGTCAAATGACCTCACGGGTGGCCAACAATACATTCCCCGCGCGTTTATGTCCGCGGAGCGCGGGGTTAGGTTAATGTCGGCCTACAAATCCTTTTTTTTTTCAAGCCTGCGCTGAGTGATCAATTTTAGTCAGTATACTATATATATTCGCGGTCCCATTAAATGAGTCTGAGCTCACTGCTTATAGTTTTCTCTTTTGTGTTATTTAAGCCGAATTTACTAATCACTTATCTGTGCAGTCTCCAGATTCAGCAACTACCCAGAATCTTGCGTGATATCAGAGGATATTTACTAACCTTGGGAGCCCTTTTTCGCGCCAGTTACAATTCCGGCGCCATCGAAGGGAGGTAGGGAAAATTAAGCGAAGTAAGCGATTTAGGCGATTCCGGGTTTTACAAACGCCGGTATGGTTGTCCATTTAAAAAATTTATCTACTAGCGAAAAGAAAAGCCATCCTGCAGTTGGCTTCCTTTCCCATATTGACAGAAATTGAAAGAGAACTAAAGAGTCGCCTGCTATTGTGTTATCAATAGTACCACGTGTAAGAAAACCCCCTGTACAATGAACCACCTCTTTAACCTATTATGTAACGGCGATGGGGCTAAAAAGGCTTGAACTTTACAACAATACACATCCCTACAAACTAATAACTTATAGCTGGTATGGCCACTATGATGCCAGGGCAGCTAATCTACCAAGGGCTCTTTTCACTAGCCTTGATGTTCACATGTTAACGACATCTGCCTAATGCATTTTTCTTTTTCTCCATCACTCCTCCTCCACCCTTGTTATTCATACTAGGTCTTTTCTCCTTCTCCGTTCTTTTCCTTTCAGTTTCCCTTCGTACATCCTTGGAATTATTTTATTAGCTCATATTCCCTGAAAATGTTCCTTTTTGACTTTCGTGCCATTTTCCCTACCAACCCACACACTCGTTGGCACTTTCTTTTGCCCTTCTATTTCGTCGTCCCTTTGCGTTTTACCTATTGTTTCTCCCACGCTCTTTCTCGCCCGCCTTTGTTCCCTTTTTCGACCCATGGTGGTGTTGGTTTTTCTCACATGCGACTGTAAGCGACCCTTTTTTTTTTTGTGTGGTGTATTCGCCACCCCCCGCCCACTCCCTCCGACTTCTTATCTGGTTTCTTTTCCCCCACCTTTTCGACTCTACGAAGGCAATACCTGTGTGGTGCAAGTGTACTCTCGTCAGAGTCGAAACTCTTGTGAGCGTGGAGGGTCTAGGATCTTTCTATTATTCCGTGAGGTTCCTTTTTGTGGCGATGGATACCCCCGATGAGAGGTTCAGTAGGAGGCTCTTTTTTTCGGTATGCCATACCCGCTCGAGTTGAATTCGGTTATGAGGCTCAGCCCCTCTAAGAAGATGCCCGAATAAAAATTACGGATTTTTTGTGCAAAAATCCGATTCCCCTCTCGGGTCGACCCCTTTTTCCAACTCGGTCGGCGTCTTCTTTTTTGCACCCCCGTAGGTTTGTCCTTTTTTAGACTCTTGAAGTTCCCCCGCCTTTTTCCTTAGTGGTGTCAGGGCGTACCGCCCTCATCGGGTACCTAAGCCCCCACCTTCCTCAAGATTACCGCCCCCGTGCGGCGGGAGTCTATTAGAGAATTAAAAAAAGAAAGTGGGACGTTCGTAAAGAGAAAGGAGGAAATATAGCATTCGTGAAAAGTCAGCGAGTTTGGAAGGGTAAAGAGTAGTGGGGGAGGAGGTGTTCGGGGGATTGTGTCGAGATGCTTGGGCACAACAAAGCCGGGACAAGGGACAGACGCACAAGAAGGGGGGAGTAATGGAGGGAACGGCGGAGTGGGATAGTTGGTCTGCTTAAGAATTCGACAAGGACGGAACCCCAAGCTCCCCCTATCCTTCCTTGTAGTATCCGCAGACTAAGGAATCGTTGCAGAAGAAAAATGGAGGCCAGCCGTGCCTACTGGTCCTCTGCTGTGGAGGGCCTAACAATGAGACGGGTCAAACAAAAAGATTTTTCTCCCGCTGAAGGACGGAAGACGTGTTGGTGGTGAAAAGCATGTCCGCTTCCCACGGTTAATAGAGGGAGCGTGGAGGGAGGCATTGAGTGCGACCTCGACTCCGCTTAATTGCGTATGATTTTTAGAAGTTAGGGGCTATGTTATTATTGGACGATTTGTACACTTTTTAACTAGGGGCAAGAAAATTGATTGCAGTGGGGCCGTGGGTTTGAAGCGCCAGCCCTTAACCCATATCCATTTCATAATTATGTGATAACCCCGGGGCATAACGATAACGTCGCGTATTATTCCTATAATGCTGTCACAACACAAAACCCATCTCACATACAACGTTTACAATCGCGTAACAAATGATTCAACTTTGCATCGGGGTAAGTTGAAAACGGCAGCGCGCCATTTTGCTTACCCACACGTGCTTATACTTCCATTAAAATGATACCAATCAAATTTAAATGCCATTAAACCTAGGGGTGTCCACCTGAAAAAAAACTGTCCCATCTCTAGAACAATTTCTACATCAAATGGTGACATAACCTTTCGTGGACACAGCCCTCGGAATTTTTGGTAAAGTGGTTAAAGTTGCAGCAAATTTCGCATTTTTGCAGTGCGAGGATCCAACTCGTCCGTTATTCATCTATAAAATAAAAAATAGACCGGACGGTTTTTTTTTGAATGGCAAAATATGGCTTGATAACATAAAAATTCATAATTGTTCGTCAAGATTTCGTTTTAACGTGTTAAACCAATGACGTTATTTGGAATACCTTCGCTGGCCACACCGTCTGTTCTAGTTACAATTTTTTTGACGTAGTCGGAATCAGAAAATGCATATCATTTATAATTTTAAAATATACCAGCAAATTAAGGGGCCTACGCGACTAAAAAAGATTTGCTCGCTTCGCCTAACATCAATGGCATCGTCATTTTAGGATAAATTGAACAAACTAATTTATGGTTTCGTGGACCAGGTGCGTCGCGTATACATTTAAACTCCCTATTATCCCCTTGGAATAACGCTCTCCCGTAATATATTTTCCCTATAATGACAACACAGAACCCAAGAAAAATTTAATCTCATTGACAGTGGAAAAGCGCAGCTCTACATGCCACATCTATCAGTGTGGAGGGCCTATGGAAAATTTGGTGAATTTCATGTTAATTGTTGCAACCACTATAAACGTACTCTACTGGTCTGACTATTCAGAAAACGATATTGCCATTTTTTCAATTGATCTTTAGTGACCTTGACACAAGGTCAAAGGTCAAAATGGTCATACATCGTCTAAATAATATCGACCTTGGTATCAATGTGGCAAATTTTACAAGGAATATGTATATGATATTTATATTTTGTTATTTCACAATTTTCGTTTTCTTTCTCGGTAATATGCAATACTAATTAGAGCCAATAATTGCATAAATTGCCTTTATTCATGCCTCAGGCCATGTCCAAACGCAATATTTAGGCTCAGTTCTTGCACAATGTGTCATCTCTGCAAACACCTCTCTCTGCTGAATGTAGAATGAACCCTACACATCCCATTATTTCTGCTATTATATTAGCCTAATACCCTGGGAAGTAAAGTAAACCAGTTGTTTTTTAAAAATGTGCGGAAATTATCGATGTAGTCCATACCAATCCATGTAACAATTTCTTACAGTTAAATACCTGATTTGCACTTCAAGACAAAAGTATTTACTTATTATCTTAGTCTCATTCACATGTATGATGTTTTTATTATTTCGGATCCATCCAGAGACCCTGGATAGTCTCGTCTACGCAAGATTAAGTTAGTCACCCTGTACCCCGGGGGGGGGGGGAAGCTCATGTTGGTTTGGGTAGGGACGTGCCCCAGAAGTAGTACCCCTATCTCACTTTTTTGTCCCAAAAAAGGGACCCCTACTTTAACCATAGATGCAAATGTGGGCCAAATTTCATTGCAAAATTTATTTGCCCTTTTTTCCTCAAGTGTGGACAATTTTTAACTTATGATTGATAAAAGTTGACTCATTTTCTTTCCACAATTTTTAGAAAAAATTGGGGGTTCCGATTGAGAAAATATTGAAAAAACGACCCATTGGTCATATTACCAAATTGGCATGAAAAGGGGTCATTGATATAGTCAGAAGGCTAAAATGAGACTGATGTACTGGCTGTGGCAAGTCCCTATGGCTTTGTGTGAGATCCCCCTGGCATATCCCCCAACACCATGCATAACATCAGCTGTTACTTAGATGACCATTTTGGTAAACCAAATTATGTTACACAGTTTGTAAAAAAGTGCAAGACAAAATTTGATTCTCTTCATTTGTTGATGCTGTATCTTTTCAATAGACCCTGAATAGTCTATAGGCTAAAAGCAATCAAGTTAGAGTCCTCCCCCCATATATCTGCTTCTTAACCCATGGTTTAAGTACTGAATTGTGTATCAGTTAGTAAAATGTTCCACACTATTTGCGATTTTTTTTTCCAGAAAAAATGGCCAGAACAGGGAAACATTGTCTCCTGTCACTCGTCAGAGATGATAGATGTTATATTCTTGTTTCACCTATACGTTCAAAATCTTTAAGTGTTCTAAAAAACACTGTTTTCTCAATTTAGCTTCTTTCTCTGATAACCTGTTTTTTTCATTGAACATTGATCATTAGTTCCCTGGTCTTAGTGTACAGAGTGTATGAATGTAATCGGGCCATACCCCTAAGTAATGGGCTAATTGTTACAGAACCTATTTCAAAACATACCCTAAGCTATGAGTTTTTCAGGAACTTGGGTACTACTGGCATATGGAGATTGGGATATCCAAGGTCGCAGCATTCACCTTCGTACCCCCCCCCCCCCCACACACACAACACACGACCTCACACACTCCCACAAAAGGGGCAAAAGGTCCACCTATTTGTGATTTTGTCCATAAATGGTCCAAAGTAAATTGTAAAGTTTAGAACAAGCAAGTCCACTTTTTAGTGATGAATGTTCAAAAAGGGCCAGTTTTTAGGGGGTTAGTGTGCTTTACCAAAAGTCCACATTTTTCAAAGTCCCGCACCCCTAAACAAGGAGTTTAAAAAGTACCGTAAACAAGTACAAGTAATTTATTTTCTACAAAGACCTCCTAAACAAGTATGGTCAGTGTAATATCCTACCTTTATTGGCATATTTGACCCCCTAAGCAAGTAGAAATTGTGTCTTTTGTATGCTATACTGAATAACTCATTACACAAAATGAGCCGAATACGATAAAAATCGAAAATTTCCCAATCGTACACTAATGTAAGTTAAAGTCCGGTTCAAGTTTTTTTTCAAGATTTTGTAGTTTTGTTACAAAATTACGTATGTACCGTGCACATCTTCGAAAATAACCTTTTTACGTGTTTCTGTGGTTTGCACATGATATCCCCTTAAAAAAATCAAATTGGGGGGGGGGGGGATGGAAAGAATAATTGAAACATCACAATGTGGCTGAACTGAAAAGATAACTGTAACACTACTTTTGTCTCTGTAGTTTGAATCATTGTGTTTCCCGTCATAAAACAACAAATCATCCATAGATTTGGTTTAACCATCATCGTAAGCAGGGTGTGTTACCACCCCCGTGAACTTTGTTCCTGTGCTCTAAAATATTCCCAAAAAAAAAGCTTGTAAAAACGCTTGTGGGTAATCGTTCTCTCATCTTTCTGGTCTTTTAGCGAAAACAATGGTGAAGGTCGTAAGCCCACCTTCACCGGGGTTAGGGCTTCTACCAAAGGTCAAGGGTAGGGTTGCCACCTACAATATTTTAAAATATGGTACATATTGTGTCACACAGTATGGCTCTAAAACTCTACGAAAATCCCGATATGCCTACGATTTTTAGTGCAAAATTGATTTTCCGCCAATTTCTATGGAAAATGCCATTTTGTCGGCACAAGACTTTATGGACTCACGTGACGCCATACTAGGTATGTTGGTACTAAGTTTGGTATCAATGGAAAGAGGAGACCATAACTAATCCACTGGTATCAAATCCAGCATCAGGTGCTTTATAACAAATTCTCGAGGGGTTGGTAACACCCCCCTCCCCCCTCCTTGGCAAACCGTGTTACAAAAAAGGCTTGGTAAGGCGCGGATGAGACTACATCAACCTTTCTCTTCTACCTTTTCATGAAACAACTTTGTTTCTAGTCATGGGCATTATAGCGGCGTTTTTGTTAAACACGGAATCGCCTAAATCCCCTACTCTTCGCTAATTCTTCTCCCTACCTCCACTTCGATGGCTCGAATTGCTTCACTGGCGCGAACACAGGACTCCCTAGTTAGTAATATTCCTCTGATATACCAAGATCATGTGTAGTGCTGAATATGGACTGCACAGATACTTGATTTAGTATTCTGCTAAATCAACAAAAATAAAATATAAGCATGAGTCTCATACTCATTTTAAAGACACTATCAGTGATTTGCTAAATCAGCACATCGAAAAAATCATCAAACATCAGATTTTTGCATGTATGTAACATACAGGTATCCTAACATAACCCCTGCAAATATAAGCCCAGACAGCACACCTATAAGGACAGAATCGGAGATTTAGTCCTTATTGTCCGAACGACACTTACTACAACACTAATTGAATGGGAAATCGTATATGGAACGACTGCCGTTTCTTTTTCCTTTTCGTCACATTCTACCAGCTTGAAAAGGTAACTTATGAGAATTCTACAGACTACCTTCACTTTTGAAGCTATTCTTCAAATTTCAATATTTTTTCAAATCACTGATAGTGTCCTTTAATGAGACCGAGAATCTACTATAGTCTACTGACTAAATCTGATCACTCAGCTCAGGTCTTGAAAAAAAAAAATGAGGTAGGCCTACATTTAACCTAGACCCCGCCTCCGCGGACATAAACCGCGGCTGAAGCTTGTTTGGCAACCGTGATGGTCATTTGAACCCACTAACTCACGACGGAATAAGGACGGTCATTATTTATGCCGGGGGGGGGGGATGGAGGATTTTTTTTTTTTTTTTTTTTTAAAAAATTTCGCTTTCCCCCCCCCCCTTCCGTTCAAAAATTTCACACTCCCCCCTTGCCTTTTGATCATGCGGATTTCCCCATTTAAAAGTTCATTTCCCCCTCGTCTCCCTCGTTGATGAAAAATTTCACGTTCCACCCCCTCTCTCTTACAACATTTTTCTGGTTCCTCCCCTCCTCAAATCCTCCACCCCCCCCCCCCCCGGCGTAATAATGACCCCTCGCCCTAAAGCCCGGTACATAATGCGAATGGTATGTGGTTTTGGTCACTGTTGAACTACATGACCTAGCGTCACGGGTTGCGAAACAAACATGCCAATAGGGGAGGTAGCATATTTGTAATATTTGCCTTGCTTTTCACACCTGGCATCTTGCCATCAGGACGGTATGAAACTTTTGACAACTGTCTAGACCCCGCATCTTCCTCGAAATTGACTGCCATTTACCCACATTTAACCGTGGTGATAGGCTCACACCGCGTATTCATCCTTTCATTCATAAAACTTTCTGTGCTGGAGACTTATCAAGCTAATGAATAGGTTGACTCCGTTGCAGTCGCTTGCGATCGTCGAGCGTCAGGAATGAGCCATGCATGCTGGGACAGACTAATATTGAGATTTCTGCCACGAAATGAAAGTTAGGATATAGTTGGTTTGTTTGATCAAGTAGTCACGACATTTTTGCTCTGCGTAAATTCACAAAATGCAACCAGAATTTTTGGGACAAACACACACACGCCACAAAAAAAAAAAAATTGTTGTATTTCAAAGGTTATTTGTTTTTAGTAATTGTTTGTTTTACAAAATTCAACGAAATATTCTGTGATAACTACATCACACTTGATAATTTAAGCGAAGAAGTAGGGAACGATTTAGGCATTCCGTGTTTACAACGCCGCATTAATAGCAAGGTATAATGGGTTTGTGTAGGGTTCACTATACATTGTGCAAAACATGAGGCCTAACTCTTGCTTTGGACAGCACTCACCCGACTGGGGTCTGATAAAAGGCAAATCTTATCACATTATGTTTCTAGACTGCTTATTGCATATAACAAGAAAACAAAATCTCAAGTACAAAATAAATCTCATATACAATATTCCTTGTGAAGATTGCCACATTTGATACCGGTCGATATACTTTGGACGGTGTATGACCCTTTTGACCTTTGAACCCTCGTGTCGGTCACTAAGGCAACGGAAAAAATGGCAACAATCGTTTTTCTGAATAGTCAGCCCCTTAGAATACATTTAAATGTGTTGCCACATTAACATGAACTTCATAAAATCATCTCTGGAGAACATAGGCCCTCCACTAAGGACACACACACGATTAACGTCGTTATTCCATAGCCCGACCTATAGCTGAGTCTAGGTTTAAAATATGATGGGCCTTAAACGTGTATTCGTTTTGGAAAATAGATTTCCGTAGCCTGGCCCATCTGACACACATATTTCTGACACACTTATGATTCGGATACCATACCCCCTGCTTTATTCCGTGAAGGTTTTCCGAATTCAAAAGTGTGTCCAGACAAAAGTGTGTCAATGCGTCATGTTACGGAAACTCCCTGAAGTAATTGTACTACTTATGGCATGTAGGGGGTTGAAAGCATCGCGTTTGTTGGAAATAGAAAACATCAGACCGGACCCTATTGACATCTCTGTTATTTCGAAGGCGTGCATTCCTGGGTACATAAAATAATAGATTTACAGGGAGTCCAAAAAAAGTTACAACCAAATTCAGCGATTTTTCATGGAAAACCCTTGGTGTTATTCGTATATTTTCTTTCGGTAATAATTACTTTCGTTTGTTTAGCCTAAATAAAAATACGGCATTAAATTGATTAACGCGTTCAAACCGCCAGCTGCAGGAGCGTGAAAGTACCCTAATGTGAAAGAACAGAACAATGTGACACGCTATAGTACCAAGAGCGTGCATCTTGATTACATTCAGTTTTGGGATTTGCAGCATATCCTCCATTATTACACATTTGGAAATAAATAAATGTCAGGGGATACCAGTGAGGTAACCAGTCTTTGGGTGAGGGCGTGGGTGGGGGTATGTAAGAGTGGATCCGCACTCAAAATCTTTGCCCCCTCATCGCCCAATAGAGATCAGGGGAAAAATAAACTATAGTATTGACAGGTTACGTGTTCACCTTTGCAAAATGTGTTTTAGGATATCTCAAAAGTTAAATGGTTCCCACTACCCGGCCCGATCCCCTCTCCAAATGAAAATGGTTTGTTTCACATCGTTGGGTGAAGACGTAAAATGGAAACAGATATAAAAATAATATTCAATGTGAAAATGGACTTTTGGACTTGAAGCAACAATTTGCAGCATTCTTTCAAATGCTGATTTTCACGTATTAGTAAAAATTCCCAAAATACATTGATGTAGGGCTGGATAAAGCATTAAAATTTTTCATTAAATATTAGTCCTGTTTAATTTCATAATCTAAGATTCGAAATTATCATTGCAACACATGTCCTGAGTAGCATTTGAATCGGGCGCCAAAGGAATCAACCAGTTAATTTATTCTGAAACCTCATTGATGCGCGGAATGATTATCAGGTGTACAGTCCGTGCATTTGTTCGGGGAAGAAAATTGATACCTTCACAAAAATAACTGTAGCTTCGAAGGCTTAATCGATTTTAAAAATTTAAAATTATTGTGAAAGCTGATTAAACAGACTATCTAATACAGGAATGAATTTGATAAATTCTGTTAATGTACGTAGAATGTGGATTTTTTTTTCAAATACCTATCGAACCATATTTCTACGTGTCCATACTAGCACGCGTCGTGTCTACAACTTTGATGGTTTTTTTACAGCAAGTTGTAATTTCTGTTCGCAAATTTCTTAATATAGCTAAAGGCCCCTTTTTTCCTCCCAATAAAAAAAACAGTATCTACAAAATCATCAAGGGCAGCGGTTTAAGAGGTGGCAAAATTAGGTACTTTAAGGCTAACTACAAAGTAGCTGAATGCATAACCTGAATTTGACATACTGCCTTATATTATAATATATTATCCATTAGAAGAAGCACTTACCTCTACCCTCTCGGGACTTCCAAGAGCCACTTCCAG
Source organism: Ophioderma brevispina (assembly GCA_023653785.1). NCBI lineage: Eukaryota > Metazoa > Echinodermata > Ophiuroidea > Amphilepidida > Ophiodermatidae > Ophioderma > Ophioderma brevispina. The sequence goes on from JAMKCH010043062.1 coordinate 25,446, forward strand.
TAGCTTAAATTTTTACCATTGAAGACAACACCTTAATCCCATGAAACAAGTGCAGTGTTTTGGATTAGTAGTGAAATCACTGTCACTGGTCGAAGATTCATCATTTACGTCATTCACCTAGGGCAAAGGTATACGAAAATATATTTAAATTATTACATTCGTTGTTTTCATATACATAATTAAGTCCATGAAGCCCGTTTTACAAGAAGAAGACAAAAATGCTGTCCAAATTATATCGTGTTTCAAAGAATGCTACAGTTTGGGAGAATTTAGAATGACCTAATCAAAAATAGACGAAATTAGCTCATAAGTGGTAACGTCTGAAAATCTTAGAAGAAATGGTAGACACCACAGCACACATGGACGCAAGACAGAATTACCTCAATAATATCAGAGTGTCGGGTTCAACAATGAATACTACTAATTCCCAAGTTCAAACACGTTAGTTGTATTTTCACGTAATTCCGCATTTCGACCTTAAATCGTTAAAAGGTCCCAGGACATGCCAATAGAATTGATTGTGGTTTGTGTCAAGTCTACATGGAGGGGCGAGAAAGCATTCAATATTTGGGTGGTGATGACATCATAGTGAAAACTATTGATTTTCAGAGAATAATAGAAAAGTCCAGGTGACTGGTGTAATCTTCATGACCCTGAATGAAATCAATAGTTTCACCAATGATGTCATGGTAGTATTTTTTTTTGGCCCGGTTTATTTGGATGGACTGCCCGTAAAGATTTGTAGTAGGTTATCATTCTCATTTCTGGGACCTTTAAGGATGCCATCTCGAGCGTCCACCAAATTGTATCGGTGCGCGGTTGCACGTGTTCAAGAGCCCGAAAGTTCAACGAATGATTCCTATGTACGCTTCTAAGTTTAATCTCCTTAAACAAACTGATGAATAATAGACAATTTCGCCATAACTATAATGGATATTTCTGGAATGGTTTGAAACAGGTTACAAGAACCTCTTTTCATTTGCCCTTAGTGGGGATGTAGTGTACAGTTCATGTTAGTGTGCAAATCTGGATAAAATTGTGAAATTTGGCACACAACTACACTCTAAATTACAGGATTTAAAAGTAATCTTAAAAGTTTTTAAGAAATTACATCTTATAGATTTAAAAAATAAGTCGAAAACTGGTTAAAATTCAAACTTTATAGCTTATACTTGGGTTTATTTTAATCTATTGGAGTACTTTTAAAACTTTTACGATTACAAATTTTTAACTCTTTTTAAGATAAATTTCAAAACTAATAGATTAACTTTTAATCTGGCCATTTCAAAGTTAATTCTATACGATTTATTTTAAACTCGTTGTTGAGATTGGTCAATCCTCACAATCCGTATGGTTTACTTTTCTGTGATTAATATTAATCTTGCACGTGGTGCGCACTGTACGCATTAGGGGAATATGACAAGAAAATATGCTTTTAATCTTGTCGCATTATCTATGCGAAAAAGATTAAAAGCCTTGTTCCTTGGCGAATACAGTTAGTGCGTACTGTGCGCACACATCAGTGCAAGATTAAAATATTAATCCATGAAATAAATCCATACGGCTTGTGAGGAGTCGTGACCAATCATACTAAGATTAAAATTAAATCCTATAGATTAATTTTGTATTTATTTGAAAAAATTAAATCGTAAAAGTTAAAAGTAATCAATAGATTAAAAAAAACACCCAAGTATAAGTTACAGGTTTGAATTTTTAAAAAACCCATTTTCGACTTATTTTTACATCTAAGAAGATTAATTTTCTTTAAAACTTTCAGATTTACTTTTAAATCCCTGTAATTTAGAGTTGTACTCTACCATTTTATAATTAAAAGAAATGCTGGAGACTCTTGCCACACACCTTTGCCCCAAAGCAAGAGATTTCAAGGCTACAAAGGGACGTCAACCTTTAAAGTGTTCCGATTGTGTTTGGTTATTAACCAAAATGGCAAACAAGTCAAAAGCTATTGTCAGCTATTGTATTCTATTGAACTGTGACTATTTTGTTAGAAACGTGAAACTAAGATTAACAGATGAGGAAAAACTATTCCTAATTTCATCCTATAAGTTAGGGAGGAACATTGTTTGCACCACATATGAACTGAATCAAAGCAACTTTTACTTTTGAACCCATTACATGCCAAAAATGAATGAGTAGCGATAGAAAATAATTTAATGCCAGGCATTTCCTATCGGGTGTCAGCAAGATCAAATTTGAAAAGTAATTTATTCATGGATGTGAGGACGCCTGAATTAGCACAGGGATTGTACAATGTGCAATCGAGCAAAATCCCCAAAGGACGTCTGGTGTTCTGCCACGGGACCAAAATTAGCTCAATTTACAAGAATTTGACTATTTTCAGACCAAGTTGGTCAGCAATCCTTTAAAAAATTTAATTTCATGCCTCTATTTTGAGGCAAGGGGCTTGATTTTCCAGGACGCTCCCGGTCGGTTTACCGTGGCCACTGATCGGAGACTCGTTACACAGTAATGAATGGAGCGCACGCGAGTTTAATCTGAGGTTCATTCAACAAATATATCGTGTGGGTTCTGATAGCGTCGAATCAGCATAAATGCTAGTTCTGAGCAGGAAAACGGGTTTGAAAGTTTGAGTTACTTCTGACTGAGTTGTAATTAATGAAATAAAAGGGAAATTTTAAAACTTTAAAAAATTGTGTATGTTTTTTAAAGACATGATGGTTACTAATGAACGAAGCATTAAAAATAACCGAAACAACTGTTTTCTTATCCAAATGGCCAGTGAATGTGATTTGACAGTTTGTCATAACCCAAATGTTTGATTCGCTGTGTTCGAAGGAATCGAATACGTATTCGACGGCATGAAAACCGTTGATTTCTAATGTGGTATGGTGAGAGTACTTTAGCTACAGGTTTTTACTTATTTTAAAATGATT
>JAMKCH010043063.1:0-11977 GCA_023653785.1 Ophioderma brevispina
CATTTTCAGCATATTTTACAACTTGACCTCACATGACCTTTGACCTTGGTATGTAACCATTGACTTCATCAACAAATGGGGGATGCCCAGTTGCACCTGTGACCCAAGTTTAGTTTAAATTCATCAAAGTATGCGGATATTACAGGCAAATGTTAACCTTTTTTTCATGACAACAGACATCAACAACAATATACATCAACAACAGTGATATGTGTCTTCCTGCCTTAAGGCAGGCGACACAAAAAACGCCGAATTATTGGTTAACCATCAATATTAGCACAATATTGAATAGAGCTTTGCAGTATGCATTATTGCTTCTACCATCAAAACCGCAAGTCCGTTTCCCACGGTACTTGATGAGGCGTACCGTAATTTTCGGAATATAAGCCGCTCGGCGTATAAGCCGCAGGGCCTAAAAATCGGCTTATTAAGATTCAGACCTTAACGTATAAGGCGCACCGCCAGATAAGCCGCACCAGCGACGGCCGACTTTAGGATTGTGTATAACGTGTACATAGAGAAACCAACGCATTATTCATGTTTATAAGCATACTTATAGTTCAGTGCATGTCGCACGTGCGACTATTGTTATATTTTATAAATATTTTTATAAATATATTTCAATGAACATGAAAATCCATGGAAGCAAAGTATTGTATGTGGGCGATCGAATTAAATGATTGATGTGTCGTCGTTTAACACAAAGGCTACCGCTTGAATGAAGCTTTTAATGGACTGAATGTACTTCGTGTGGATTAAAGCATTCAAGTGTGTGATACATGGTTATCAAGTGGACAATACTTAACATACAAAAGGGAAGTTTGAATACAGCTTAATGACAGTAATAATACCAAGTTGGTAAGAAGTTGAGAACACTGAGTCTTCAGATTGCCGGCGCGTTAATTTTTATTTTTTTATTATCTTTTTTATTATCTGGTTTCACACTTCAGACATCAACGTATAAGCCGCTTCGGTTAAAAAGCCGCGGCATCCTTTGAAGCCTTTGAAAACAACGTATAAGCCGTGGCTAATATTCCAAAAAGTACGGTATGTGCAAGTGCCGGGCTCTCATTTCAAGTAGAGAACACAATAGACATAAATCAAAACAAGCACCTTTAAAAGTAACTAAACATCTAAAGGGGCATTTTATGATCCACAGCCTCATCCCTACCTCACCTCCAGAAGTCAAATTTCTTTTATCTGAACTGCTGGTCTTGTTGTGCTTAATCTTAATACGTGCAGTAGATTCAATCTATTCTGGATTAAATTTATAATTTGTATGGACAGAAATTACTAGTGGCCTATGCGGCACCATGATACAAACATTTGCTTATAATGTCAAATGCATCACCAGAATCAAGTGAAATTTTCGAAAAAACCTTTGTGTTACAATATCTAGTGAACCATGCACAAAAAATACTGCAAGTTGGAATAGGGTGCCTCTAATGTAAATCCAAAACTTATTCCGAGTCCCAGTGCCGTAGCCGGGGGTACAATGCATGATGCACCCCCCCAAAAAATGGCAAAGGTCTGCTTTATCATGCTAAAGTTTGCCACTTGTCTAAAAGCTGTTGTTTTAAGAGTGTGGTGCATGAATATGCATATATGAATAACCACTGGTCAATACTACTGCATTACTACTACTGTTGTCTTGGAGACGCTGATGTCCCATCCGTCCCCCCTTCAGATTTTAGAGGCGACGGTAAAAAAAATTTAGGTATCTGGCGAGCGCAGTGAGCCAAAAAGAAAATTGGTTTGTCGGTGCAAAACATGTGTTGGTACATTTACAAATCTGTGCCCCCTCGCGAAAGGTCCACTTCTGGCAAATCCGCACCCCCAAACAAGGCGAACTTGGATTTACACGATGCGTAAAATATGTCCCCGCCGAATGTTGTGATCACTATCATGCGATAAATGCAAACTACACGGGATAAAGTCTACAATATGAACCCACCCGTCGCCTCAACACCGCACCCGTCCCCTCCCCGAAAAACCCCACCATCCCTATCCCCTCTCCTCTCCGACAACCATACTGGGAAAACACCACAGCAGCCCGTCCATCCCCTCCCCGACACCCCCACCCCCTCCATGACACCACACCCCCTCCGGACCACACCTCACGGACACCCCCCCCTGACAGTCACTCACACAGCACACACACACCAACAAGTATAGCATTCTAAAGACTTCTCAAGCATTCAAAATTTCATTTCACAACTTCAGTGAACTTTTCAAGTTGGCTCACCCTCCCAATGATGAAAGGGCACACTTTCATTGCCATGCATATATCTGGAGAAAATAATTTAAATTCTTTCTAAAAAATACCTAATGTACCCCGGCCTAGTAATGGAAAGAGGTACAGTATTGGCAAAATAAGCCACCAAATCGAGCCAAGGTGCCCGCTAAGTCACCTTCGGATGGGCCCAGGGTTTGTGTCTAGATTGACGCTGCTCACTCACCATCATGTAGAGAATAATGTAAAGTTTTGGTCAATGCAGCCCTGTATTTTGTTAAAGAGTGCAATAGTACACCAGGCAGTGAAAGAAAATATCTGAATGTCCTCAGCAAGGGAAGCGGTTCAGGCTTTGTAGGAATCTCCCATTCAGCATGCGGGGAGGACAGCTTGCCGTGTACGGGGATTTGCAAAGTAACTATGCCAAACTATATATTAACAGCTCAGTTTAAATTTTCAGACAGAAATTAAGTCCAAAAACTACAATTTTATTAGTTTTTTTTATATTAATATGCACGTTAATGAAGCAATCATACCATTTATAAACACTTATAACAATATGACAACAATGAATTTGATTTACTGACGTAAATGATGTAGACCATTCATAATATTGTTTCTCGAGATATGAAATCAAAACTTAATTCATAACTGAAAAGGCAAGAAGTGCATGGTAACTTTCATGTTTAAAAATAATGCATAACTAAATCCAATTCATTTTTTCAGAGATTAAAGTATCACACTTGAAGTTATTTTTTTCTTTTATGTAAATATAAGATTACAGACAGAGACAGCAAGATTAAAGTTATTATGCTTAGACCGGGGTCACACGAGGCTTTTTTTCGTAGTTTACTACAATAGTACTACAGTAGTACTACAATAAAGGCTGTGTGTGACCGCAACTTCAGACGACATGTCGTCGTTGTACCATAGTACTGTCGTAATAACTTAACGATGATAATTTCCATCGTTGGGCCGCTTTCTACCATGGTACTGTCGTAATTTACTGGGCAAAATCGCCGTGTGACCGCATCTCGTAGTTTACTACCATGCTTATGCAATGAACCGTGTTGTTGACCTTGTGCTCGTGTGTCCAGAAATGTCTATGACATGATTACAATAATCTCACTGTGTGACCAGGACCGTTGTATAATTATTACAATAGTACCACAATAAGAATATTACGACACAACGACGAAATATTGCCTGTGTGACCGCGGTCTTAGTGGAATAATGGTTTAAGTAGACACAGCTGTTTGGCCTCGTGCAAATTATCTCTTATTTTTAGAACAATTTTAAGCAATGGGGACACAATTTTGACAACTGATATAAGTATAGTATAGTATATTTTTATTATAAAAGCATGAGTGGTCAAGGACCAAATTACAGCATTTATTACAATTAAAACATTGAAATAAAGTATTTAAAATCATTTAAAATATGCAAATACATTTAAACTAGCACACATAATTAAAGAGTACAAGAAATTGCACTATTAGGTTACTAAAACACAAACATAAAGACCCCAAAAAAGTAACGCAGCATGTCTAAATACCCACATAGGTTACAAACCATTGGTCTTTGTATGAAAACATAAAATTATATCAATAGTTCGTTTTCTTCCGTAAATGTTGATACCCTTCTTGCCCCATTGCGATCAATATTGCCAACACAATACCCATTATAAGAAAATCTCTCCCTTTTTAAAAGTTGCAATAAAAGGTATAGCCGTATTGATTGCCATTCAGTGAAAGACCGCATTCTTCCCGTGGAGTGTGTGTCACTTAATGCATGGTTGTGTATTGTAACCTTGTAATAATGTCTTTAGTTGCAACTTTGAAAATGTGACACATTTTCGCAAAATGGACATTGTGTTGGCGATATTGATCACAATGAAGCAAGAAAGGTGTCAAAATTTGCAGAACAAAACACAGACTATTGATATCATGTTATGTTTTTGTGCAGAGACCAATGGTTTGTAACTTATGTGGGTATTTCGACATGCTGCATTACTTTTTTTGGGGTCTTTATGATGATTTAGTACTTTCTGTCGTGCACGACAGAAATTCAAAGCACGGTGTTCTATGGGGACAATTACGATAGTCAGGCAAGTTCTAAACAAGGTTTGCTGTTTTCTTTTGTACGTTTGTCCAATAAACCTTCCGAACATTCTTGGTAGGTGGTCTACAATCGATCCTGTGCAATTTGAGAGAAATTTGTATCCAAAAAAAATCTCCTCCTGTCTGGTCACTTTAATGTGGTCGACCAATTTGGAGATTTTTTCTTTCATCAACAAAAATAAATCTTCATAGTAGGCTAATTCCCACGGGGATTAAGAAAAATATGAACAATCTTCTGATACTAAAATCTCACTTTTGATGGAGTACAGTGGGGGATGATGTTGTTGATTGGGTCACCCACATTTAATTATGAGGTGGTGCACTTCAAATGCTCATGGTGAAAAAAGCTAAGTGATTTGATGCAAAAGATGTCAAATAAAGTGGACAGTGCAATTGTGGACCCCCAACATTTGGAAAGGACCCCCAAATTTGAGAATTCTATATTGCTATAAAGCTAGGGTCCACTGGACTTGTTGTTTTTAAAACCTAGCGCAACCCCTGGTCCAGTTCCATGTCAATCCTTATTTAGGGGATATATTGCATATTCAGTCCTTGCTTATGGTGGTTGTGCATTATCAATCCTTGCTTTGGGTATATATTATATATTTCATATATTTCATCGGAAGTCCTCGCTTAGGGTATCTTTGCTTGGGTAAAATCCTTGTTTAGGGTCATTTTTGAAAGTCAATTCACACGGGTGCTTACAACATTTACACATGAGGGCCCCCCTCTCCCCCGAGACACCCGTAAAAACAATTTCATTTTGACGGTGCTACCAATTACAAAGCACATGCAGGATACATTATGCTATAATTATGATATTCATTTCTTTGACTTAAAAGTCAATATGCTTTGCATCAGTGGATTCTCCACTATACTAACTCAACATGTAATGTTGTTCAAATAGTTTCTTCATTTTGTGCATGAAATGGTGTAATAAATTTACACTAGTAATAAATTGAACACAAAATACAACAGTAATGTACAATAGCACATAAATTGTTACAATGTTTTGTCAAATAAAAAGTGGGCCTTCAAATTAGCATCTTGTGAACTGTCAAGGAAGATCAGTCTGAGAAAATTCAAAAATTAAAATTATATTTATTCACTGCAAAATCTACATTCTCAGTTTTGAAATCTACTGCTTAATATAATATTGTAGCTATGTAGATTTAGGCTGGTGCAAATCTACATTCTCAGTTTTGAAATCTACTGCTTAAAGAGACATGAGGAGATTTTCGGAAAGAAGCGCCCCCAAATTTCGTCGAACCCCGGTTTTTCGCATATTTGGAATGCTTACCAATGTATTAGATCACAACTGAAGTGAATTAGCCGAATACACCGTCTTTATGTAATGAGATGATGATTTAGTACTTTCTGTCGTGCACGACAGAAAGTCAAAGCATGGTTTTCTATGGGGACGATGGAGATAGCAGGCAAGTTCAAAACAAGGTCTGCGGTTTTCTTTTGTACTTGTTTGTTCAATAAACCTTCGAAACGTTCTCGGTAGGTGGTCTACGATTGATCCAGTGAAAATTGAGAGAAATTTGTATCCTCAAAAAAATCTCCTCCTGTCACTTTAATATAATATTGTAGCTATGTAGATTTAGGCAGGTATTCTGAAAGGAGTCTAACTTTAGACCTGGGTTTAAACCAGGGTTGGTCCTACCAGAGAAGATGTAAAGGCTCAGTCACACAGCCGATTTTTTGCTCGAAAACCACTTCCAGACTGCTCCAGACTGGTGCCGATTGGCCAATTTTCGAAAAATTGTGAGCAGTTTTTCTTTTTCATGTGTAGTTTTGGCAAGGTCTGGGTCTGTTCTGTACAGTCGTCTGTAGTCTTACCCATTATTTGCTAGAAAACCGCTTCCAGACTGCTCAAGACTAGTGCCAATTGGCCATTTTTCGAGAATCTTGAGTAATCTTCCTTTTTCAGGTGTAGTTTTGGCCAAGTCTGGGACTGTCCTGTACAGTCTTCTGCAGTCTTGTGCCGTCGGGAGCACGTGGCAAGTTTGAAAAACCGCCACAATTTTTTCTTGCAGCTTAAAAAAATCGGTGGCGGGTTTTGGAATCGGAAAGGTCAGCTTGAACACAAGCGGTTTGGAAGCGGTAGCCGATGAGTTGGTGCGCATCATGAGTGGTTGTGTGCAGTTGGAAAGTGGTCGGCAATCATTCTGCTCCAAGCGGGAGAGAAAATGCAAGCCAAATGGACATGTTCAATCGGCGACTAAACTCGGCGACTACAGAAGATAAGTCGCTGACTTGCAGTCTTGACAGCAACTTGTCGTGTTAAGATCTGCGACTGATTGAGAACTGAACAAGTGACATGCTTGATCGCCTACTACTAGGCGATTGCGCCTACTACTCGGCGATTGAGCATCTTTTGTCTTGTAATTTGAACAAGATGCAGCCGATTTTGAAAGAAATGTATTCTTGTGTAGTTGGGAAGAGGTTGGGTCGCGTCGCGGATTGTCTTCATGTGACGGTACCTTTCTTGGCGTCAACAACTCGGCGACCAATCGGGGACTGAACAAGTGGCGTCGGCAATTAAACATGCTGGACCTTGTTGATTCCATGATGCCGTCGCCTACTGCTTGGCGTTTCAGCATCCCTTGTCTCGTTGACGACGGGGATACTCGCAGACTAATCATCCCTGGTCAGGATAAAAATTGTAAATTTTGCAAGTTTGAACAAGACTGTAGCTGATTTTGAAAAAAAATGCAGTCTTGTGTAGTCGGTAAGTGGTTGGGTCGGGACCTGTCTTCTGTGTGACTATACCTTAAGGAACAGGAGATCTATTGGCCCTAAATGGTTCTACCATTTCCATTCTCTCATAATTTACTTTGTTATGCAGGTCCATGTTAACATCTATACCATGCCATTATTTTTTTTTCTCTGAATAAGGGCATTGCGTTACACGCTCTGCGTTTTGCAGTGTCCTCGTCCAGTAAACTTTATTTATGTACAGATAAAAATATGTAATATTTGTATTTCAATTATATTTAATCATGTTCTATTGTCCAGTACCTGTATATAAATAATGTTGATGGACTAATAAATATGAATGAATGAATGAAATACTTGAGATAAACCTATTGCCCCATTCACAGCCTTCTTTCCCAAGTACTTGAAGAGTTGCATTTGAAGGGATGTGTGGGACTGCTCCAATTGATTGATTACACTGCTTTACAGTCAGTCCTGAGATCACAGTGACATAATTGATAAAACCGTAGAATGTTGTAGCGGAGGTCAGAAGGCATGGATTTGCACACACAAAGACACCTTCCTTGCTCTTTGTTTGATTTCCCCCCACAGGTCTGTAGTGCAAATCAGTGGATGTTTTTTCGCCATGTTAAAGTATAGGGGGAAAATTCATGTTCAAACTGGCATCTATGAACTAACCGTGGTCTTCCGCTTCCCAAACAGACCCCAGTTCACGTGCACAGACTTTGTTTACAGATAAGATGTCCCTTTATGATTTGGTCAAACTTTAAAATGATGTGGGGCTCCCTGAATTTGTCAAGACCACGCATTATTTAAACACAATTTTTTTTCACTTTGCATCCTTGTTTTTCAACCCAAAAATTCATTATAATTATACCTCTTGGTATGAAGTATACTTTTAGAAACATTTCTGCAATATTTGAAAATGAAACAACGTATTAGGATCCCCAAAAACGAAGTTGTTAACTGTTTTCTACCAACTGAGAGGTCAGCGCGCAGGCATTGTTCTCATGTGAAAAAGAAAATAAAGCATGCCAGCGTGAAACCTGCTGTCTCACTTTCACTGGGGACTGCTCCAATTGATTGATTTAACTGAGAATACACTTCTCGTGCTAGCGTATTTTGTAGGACTAACCCGGGTTTAAACCTGGGTCTAAATTAGTCTCCCTTTCAGAATATCAGCCTTAATGTTTACAAATATACAGTCTCTAATGAAAAAATCAATACTATTTTGTTAGCAAAATAATTTAATAATAGAGGCTCTCTATATATTTTAAGCACCAAATCCACACGACATTGTTTATGAACAGATTGTTTAAATATTTGCCAATGAGAATCTAAATTTTTGGAGTGGATAAGTATTGTGCCAATATTTGGAAATTGGCCATTCTTATATCTAAGTAATAATAATAATACACTTGCTTTTATAAGGTCAAGTTATGGAATAAACCAGTTGATCGTGCCCGCCCGCTCCGATTTTGGATGCCGCATTGATTTTTTTTGTTATTTGTTTTTACAAAAGCCACCAAAAACAATGCAAAATACATCGGTCTCGTACCGCTTGTGTCCGCGTCCTGCCGGCGTCGGTTAGTGAATGGAGTAGACCTAACATACCTTTGGTAACCTCATCAACACAGAGGGATCCCATGTTGCACCATGATTCAAGTTTGTTCCATGAACTTCAACTTTCATATGAGGTTCAATTTTACATTTTCAATCCTATTTTACAACTGACCTCACATGACCTTTGACCTTGCATGTGACCTTTGACCTCATCAACAAGTGGGGGATGCCATGTTGAACCTGTGACCCAAGTTTGGTTTAAATCCATCAAAGTATGTGGATATTACATGCAAATGTTAACCCTTTTTCACAACAGACATCAACAGACATCATCAACAACAGACAACTACAGTGGACAAAGTGATCCCTATGTGTCTTCCTGCCTTAGGGCAGGCGACACAAAAAGGGGGAAACTAGGGGCAATTTGCTTGACAAGTGGACATTATGATATAAAACCATTTGATCTACATTGCATTGTAAGTTAAATAACTTGAATGCACCATAAAACTATCTTCAGATATATCATGGTGACCAACTGAGACATGGCAGCCATCTTTGAAAAAAAAAATAAAATAAATAATAAGTGCCTCCCTCACCAACTTTTTTCAAAAGTCCGGAAGATCAACTGGTTTATTTCTTTACTTGGCCTAAAGTGCCATTTAATCAAGCGGACAAGATAGCTCAATCAGGTAAGCGCTCGACTCCAGTGTATGCTCATCCATGCGTATAGGCGTGCGTTCGAGCCCTGTGAGATTCAGCTGTCTTGTAATTTCCCTGGACAAGAAACTAACCACTTATTTGTCCCGATTTACCCATGCGATATTTGGGAAGCTGGTCCGGCTGCGATGGTTATCTCGATGTATGTTTGCTGATAAGGGAAAGCGCTGATCCCGATCTGCTGCATCCCTTGAAATGATGCTAAATGGTTTATGGTATGGTTGTGGTCCACAGTGATCAGCGGCATTTGTGAAAGCGCTTATATGCCAATAGCATAAGGCGCTATATAAATCTCTGGCTATTATTATTATTATCAAGATCACAGCACTGTCGCCTATTATTATTAATTTGACGCTGCCATCAGGAAATTCACATCAATTTGCTTCACCTAGGTCGGCAGCTGGACCAGCGCACAATCCTATCAGCACTTAGACTGTAATCCCCATAACAGCTCCCAAAATATCGCTTTGGTCGATTAGGCAAGCCAGGTCAAGTGCCTTGCCCAAGTGCCAAATCATAGGCTGCAGCGGGGCTCGAACCCTAACCATCAGAATCATGAGTCGGCCACATATCCCTGGACCACATGTCCCCTAAGTAGCACAACTTGGTATAACACATTCAACAATCTTCTTATCATATTTTAGTGGTTGTACTATGGGGAAAAAAGGTTTTTAACATGAAAATGAATATTGGAAAAATTGACTCAATCACAAGGGAAAAAAGGGGTGACGATAAAAACATGCTGTATACTTACATTTTACAACATGACAGTATCGCAAGCATCGTCATCAGTCCCAAGCAAAGCGTCACTTTTATTAGTAATATTACCGTACTTGACCCCGAGGTAATATCCTATGTTCGAGTAAAATTTCCCCGAAGTTTTAGAAATTAAATAAAAGTTCCGTTTATTAATCCCATGCCAAAATTTGCCGAGACCGACTGCAAAATTTGGAAACCTATTTTTCCTCAAACAACAACCTTTTTCGCCTTAATTTCAAATGGACTGCATTTTCAAGACAAAATATGATATCCATTTTTAAATCTGATATTCCACCTCAAGAATGTTTCGAATGGCATCTGAAAGCTTCAAAGTTGTAAAACCACACACCTTTAAGAGTAAAATACGGTTCAAATTGTCCAAAGATTCCGCAGAAGACACTCTTTGTGGTTCAACACTCTCAAGACTTTTCTACTTCACGTCAACGTGAATGCTACAATAGTTTTTTCACTCTTTTCCATATGTCAGTATAGTTGATAAGCAGTTAAGGGGGATATTCTGCCGGAATCGTTCAATTTTTGAAGAAAGCATTAAATCTTTGTAATGGCTTCGATGCCAGTCAGAAGGTTCCGGAAAAAAAAAAATAGACCCAAAATATTACACCCCCTAGTGGCCGGCATATTGAATTCCAACTGGCCGCCAAAATAACCAATTTTTTAGCAAAATTCTCTTTCTACGCACCTAGAACAAGATTCACGTGTCTATACATATGTTTTTTGGATACCAAGGACCCTTTGGTGTCATATTTTCATCCAATGGTTTCCATCTTGAATTTTTAAGATGCCGCCATAATTGGCAATTTGGTGAAGTCGAGACGTCAACTGGCCGCAAAAGCCCTAAATTCACGGATATGTTAGAGGTCCCACTTCCTGCTGGGAAAGACCTTTTCGTAGGTCAATGGGTTTCCCTCAAGCTCAAGAGCAAGAGTGATAAAGTGGCGACCTCGTCAAACTAAGAACCAGGCAGCACCAGCCGCTACCCCCCCCCCTACCAGGGCTATCAGGCCCCTCAGATCCAGAAGGTGGCACCGGTGGTAAATATGTGGGAAAGCTCCTGGTAAATGACCGAGGAGTAAGGGCAAAGACAAAGTTTGGGGTCAATCCAAGGGGTGTGGTGGTCCCGGCGGCCAGCCGGTCCACCTAAGACTACCCAGGACAGCCCTCTTGTCACCTGTGGGTGACGGTAATGACGGTACTGATACATCAACCAGGATGGAGGGAACATGAAGCCCCCAGTCTCATGCAATAGACCTTAGATTGTGCAGGCTAGGAAACATTGCTCTGATAGCGTCCCATGTAATTGGGGTGGAGAAACAATCCCTAGTTGACACCTTCTCCCGGAAGGCACAAAGTGCCAGTGCCAGTAAAGGGTCGTCATGGAATGGCACCTCCGTCCAGCAGTTTGCTGTCATCTTTTTTAGAGGCTACAGCCTCTCCATGTGGACCTATTTTGCCACCGCCGTGAAGTCGCCATCTTTCCACGAAATACTTTTGATCAAGTATCCTCCCCATTGCGATGATACCACGAGTCTTGAGAGGAACTGTTTCTGCTGGTAGCGCCCATGATGCCATAGACTGTGGTTCCCACGGCTTCTATAGCTGTAGTCGGGACCTTGTCTTTACCCCATCAGGACGGGGGATCAGTAAGCATCTTCCAGCCGACCCGTTCATCCCGTGCATACCATCCACGCTATCAACCGGCCTGACTGTCTGACTACTGCACTCCTTGCTCAGACAGGGCAGGAATCTTACATTCTCGACGCCGCGGTTTCTAGGATTGTGCGCCAATCGCGAGATCGGTCCGCTGTCTGCGTCTGTAGGGCACATTGGAATTTTCCTAATA
>JAMKCH010043064.1:0-13063 GCA_023653785.1 Ophioderma brevispina
ATAACTCTATCCTGATGCCCGGAGTATTTTCAGCATAGGTCACCAAAACAAGTTTTACGAACATGACGAACGAATAAAAAACGCAATTCATACAGTGGAAACGTGGCGAAAGGATCCGAATTTGGATACACTGCTGAGGCATTGTAAAAGCCGGACGAGTATGGCCTATATCTGATAATTATTATACAAAAACGTTCGTATTGAAGGAAGACGGGCATTTACCGAACCCAGGTAAAATGACAGACATTTACGCACCTATTTCTCAATGTTGTGACGGACCAAAGGCTTCAATGACGGTACCCTGCGTCAAGAATGTGGTGGTAAATGACCCACCCATGACGCACCTTTCCCGGGGGTCGCATAGTGCGCCATACAACTGACAGGTGTATAATAGGGCTTTCTAAACATGGATCTGAAATCAGATTTTGAAAATATTCAACCGTTTTTTTAATACAATTTTTCAAAAAAGTTGTGTTTGACGGTGTGCTGTGCTTGAGCGTGTGTGTGTACGTGTGCTGCGTGCGTGATTTCAGGGGTTGTGCAGTGGCGTATTGACATGCCTATCTATGATGAAGCCATCACATCACGGCTGCCGGGCCATGTTCATTCATACACGGCTGCCGGGTCACGTGACATTCATACACGGCCGCCGGCGCCGGGCAGCTTTTTGCCGTGTATGTAGCCTCGGCAGTAAGGCTTCACTACATACACGGCTGCCGGTCAGCTAACAACCGGACGCTATATACATGGCGGCCGTGTATATAGTCTGCCATTTTGTGCATGTGTCATTGTGTGTCATGACTGCAGAATTCTGTGACCGTTAATACGGCGTTTCAGTAAATGGACACATTTAGTGTGCATTTCATGATTTAGGTGTTATATAAATAATGTTCACGGCCATTTATTCGCACGTATTCCTTCTTTATACTCACTTGATCCTAATTATTGGCGTTTGGCCAAACACTGGCGATCAAATTACCAATAAAACATATTTTTCAATTTCCACATCCGAGGAAACGGACGCCATTGCTAAGGACGAAATGTCTATGCCGGTCGATTCGGTCCCTGTCAGTTCGACCGTTGCCAATTCGGTCGCAGTCAATTCGGTCTCGCGCCATGCAATCAAGGAGGATTATACTCTTCGTCAGTAATTCTGAAACAAAATTCTGGCTACGCGCGCGTAAACCCGGAAGTGTATGACGAACGCTTGACAACGGGAATCCAATACGCAGTTCAACAGACGCGCGCGTGCCATTTGTTTCAGAATTATGACAGCGATTATAAAACATGAAAATAAGGAGATGACACTTGCGGACGAACAGTGGTCCCTGCAGGGTCCCTGGGCCTTGCTTTACAAGGGGCGCTATAACGACTCGGGTTCACTGCTCGGGTTAGATTTTAAGGGAGTGGGACACAGTACTAACAAGAATAGTCTTTTAAAAAGACAATCATCGCTCAGCGAGGATGTTCCCAGGTCAAAATGGGATATTTTAGGAGTATAAATCTATTGTTATTTCCACCTGTGCTGTTGAACTGTTTTGTCTATCATATCATGTATATGTGATTTGTGAATAAAAATTTTTCCTCTGTGGAAAAAAAAAATCCAGTTGATCCAAGGTAAACTGGTTTCAACTGGAACCAGTTGAATCCAGTTGATCCCAGTTTAATATCCAGTTGAATCCAGTTAAAAAAGTTGATTCCGTGACGGAAAATGGAACAATTTTCAACTAGGTTTTGTAGTGAGCAGTTGAACTTACAAACAGTTAAAAACAGTTGAAACCAGTTAGTTTCGTCACGGAAAATGGAACAACTTTCAACTGGGATCAACTGGAATTTTGACCTGGGTTAGTACTTAATACGTCCGCGTAAATACTTGAGATCAAGGGAAACCCATCTCTTTTTTTTTTTTAGAGAGATTATATAACCACAGTATATATGTCAGGCATCAACCATACTCATGCATCAACCTTTAATTTGAAATACACCCAAAGACCCCCTTTTTTTGCAGTCCCTGTCACCGAATGCCCCTGGGTTTGGAAACGCCAACCTTACACCCATATCCATTCCATAGGTGAGTGCCCCCTCCCCAGCACTTTCACACTGTACTTTGGCCAATTTCCCCAATTCATTCATTGCCCTCATTCATTCACAAAATATCTTGTGAAACTGCTAGTATTTCATTTTGTTTAATTTACAACTTCCTTGTTATGTGACTGTTCAGCAATGTGGAACGTTGTGAGTAGTTTATCAAAATACTCATTACACTGAGATTATAAACTTCAAACTTTACAGCAAATCATTCTAATGCTTTTCTTACAGGAACAGATTTTAAATCAACGCTTGTGTTATCTGGGCATTGTACACATAATGGTACTCTCAAGACCATGAGTCAGATCATCCACTACGTGTTAATGAACTGAGAAGTTATCCACTGTGATGGGTGGGCTGTCATCCAATCACACGTTTTGTTTCTAGCTGCTTACGAAATGTAAATGAATTTCCTAGTAGGCATATACCATGTCCTTAATTCTTAAAATAATGGGAACCAGAGGACTCTGCAATGCTACATGAGACAACCACCCAACTCTGTGCATGACTGTGATATTTTGCCAATCATTTGCTTGCTGCACATATGCTAAGGTAACTTGCAATGTTGTGGCTTTTATCTACTCCGATTTTATACCACCTTCGATGGAAAAAGTCCAGGTAAAACCAAGGAGGATTAAAATAAGGAGATGACACTTGTGGACGAACGGTGGTCCCTGGGCCTTGCTTTACAGGGGGGCGCTATGACGACTCGGGTTAGATTTTAAGGGGGTGGGACACAGCACTAAAGAGTCCAGATAAAACTCGGGGATAACAATACATAGGCGATAATCTTGTAGACTATCTAGACTTAAAACGTGAAATTGGTGTTATGTGAAAGCTGTGGATTTCTAAATTGCTATAACATAAGATATACGGTGAATTAAGTTATTTTTACAAAAACAAATAGTAGAGAACTACACTATTTCCAGGGGATTTCAATTGAAGGGACCCGAATTGTAGACTGCAAGTGCTGTAGCAAAATATATAACCTTGATTCGTAAAAATAGATCATATAAATCTAAAGAGCATTGAAGGAGCTAAATTTTGATACTAAGCATACCAAATTTGACCCTGAAATAACTGAAAGAGGCGCATTTGAAAAACAAAATAATTAACATTATGAAACATTCAGTGTGCAACCCCTTAAACTGGGGTGGGCCTAGGTCCAATCGAGGGCGCTCTATATAGCCGAGTCATGCAATGCGCAGTTCGTTACTGTCATGGTTACAAACGGTGAACACGTAACTCTATACCATGAGGTTAATAAATACAGGAGGGACCATAAATTTCGTTGATATGCGCGAACTTTCGTATTTTGCCATAGCCATATTGTGGGGTAAAGGAGCAAAAGACGACAGGCGCTAAGTGTCAACCCCCTGGTAAAACTCGGGGATAACAATACATAGGCGATAATCTTGTAGACTATTTAGACTTAAAACGTGAAATTGGTGTTATGTGAAAGCTGTGAATTTCTGAATTGCTATAATATAAGATATACGGTGAATTAAAGAGACATGAGGAGATTTCCAGAAAGAAGCGCCCCCAATTTTTCTCGAACTTAGGTTTTTTACATTATTTGGAATGCTTACCAATGTATTAGATCACGCCTGATGTGAATAAGATGATGATTTAGTAGTTTTCTGTCGTGCACGACAGAAAGTCAAAGCATGGTTTTCTATGGGGAACGATTACGATAGCAGGCAAGTTCAAAACAAGGTTTGTGGTTTTCTTTTGCACCTGTTTGTCCAATAAACCTTCCAAACGTTCTCAGTAGGTGGTCTACAACCGATCCAGTGAAATTTGAGAGAAATTCATATCCTAAAACAATCTCCTCCTGTCACTTTAAATAACTTTTTAAAATTGATCAACTTTCTGAACCTTGAAATTCAGTGTCTGTTTGAATATGTCAGATAATATCAGTTAAATCATAACCAGGGCCTATGTCATTATCAATGACTATAGGCATAGACCTATTAATGATTTAAAGGTGCAAAGAGAGATTTCACATATCAGGTATCACGAAAAAATAAAAAACCCTGATTTTTGAACTGATGCAAAGCTTTTCGTCAATAATATCCCCATCTGAAAGGATTAAGCTGAGAAATAGTTTTGGTACAAAAATTGTGAGATATCTAATTTCGTATAGGAGCAAATACGAAATTCAGCCTATGTATTATATTGAAATGAAAGCAAATAAAAAATCACTTTTTGTTTTCACCTTTAAGACATTTCTGTTGCAAAATACAAGGTAAGAACTCTTTTAAGTGTCTAATAAATCACTAATATGACACATTATATGCATGCCTCAAAATCTCTCGTTGCACCTTTAAAAGATTCATACAGGACAACTTTAAAATTCTTTCCTTTCAAAGATACAACAATTAAACCCCTAAAATCCTATTACATTGGTTTAACACCATGGAACTATATAGGGGTCAGTTGCAACAAGCTGTTGCAATTGACCCCGATCATGGCAGCACCCCCTACCCCAATTCAGTAAGCTTACAAATCTACAACTTTAGGTGATATGACAGCCCTAAATATCAGTCATTCCTTCGCCAAACTACACAGCTTCTCCTCAGGCGTTAACTCTGAGGTTAACTGCACATAAACAAACAAGTTTCATTTTTCTCAAATTTTACTTAGGTGCTCAAAAACAGTTTTTTGAGTTATTTCAACCCATGGCGTAGCAGCCGCCGATCGGCGCGGCGCGGACTGTGATTGGTTTGAATGTGTAATATGGGCGGGGCATGTTCGAACAAAATATGATTTAAAATGTCAAAATATGCCTATTTGAGTCGGATTTTCGACGCACGGACAAAATAATTCATGTAAGTAAACTTTCTGTTTCAATAAGCTTTTAATGTTCACAGAATATTCTTTACGGCCGACCTTTGGTTCTGCACCGTCAATTTACGTCAGACGCGCAATTGGTAGCCTTCCCGAATTCATGATCCAGGAGCAGGTCTTTCAACTCGTCTCATATGTCGCTATTCATTATATGTGTGCGCTTTATCCGTTAATGTTTATATTGAAGGATTACAAAAGAACGACTTCCTGCCGCTCGGATTGCGTGGGCGTGTAAGCCTGCGTGTGTCTGTGGGCGCACGTGTTGTTATCTAAGGTCGGGGGTTCGAATCCCACTCCAGTAACAAAATTTCGTTGTTATGATTTCTTTGTCTTTAGAGTTGGAATTGGAATCATAAAAACTCGAGTTGTGGATTGAATTAGGAAAATATTGAATACTGCCTTATGAGATAATAAGACGGGTCCTGGTCCTGGAGCATGAATTCGTGCCAAAATCTCCGACGAGGCTAGGCAGTACATGCATTAGAGAGGGCGCATCATATATGTGAGAATCAGCTTTGGAGTCACTTTCTGCTAGGCATAGCGGTATTGTTGCATCGTGCCCCATGTTGCAACCGGCCCCAGTCTCCCCTACAAACACTCTTTTTTTTGCCACGTTCTGGCCTTTATATGAAAGGACTGGCTATATTTCTTCTATCGTTTGATTTTTCGAAAAAAAAGTTGGAGGGAAAAATAGAAAAGGTAGACGGCTGTATATATCTCTCTATCTCTCTAGAAATGAAATGGGCCGAAATAACAAAGAATTTCACTGCCTTTGGTTAAAGTAACCTTGCATCAGTTTCGAGCTGAGGACTCACACTCTCTTTAAAGACACAGATCTTCAATCATGTATTGGAAAACAGCAAAAATTTAGTAATAATCTAATAATTAACTCTGCGACATAGCCACCGAAGTGCTTAGGTCGCCGATGAATGTGGGAGCGCCGAAAGCTTGCTTCACCAACACCACAAGTAAATCCAGAAAGACAGGGAATATTTTAAGGAAAGAATTAGAGTTTAGAAGCAGGAGGAAACCGAAAGTTCAACTGAGAAAACTAAATAAACTCAATGTGTATAAAACATGTGCAGTGATATGGTTCCTCCCACTCTCCTAAATATAAGACTCGCCATGGCGTAACCAGACCTAGCCTCGGGGGGGGGGGGGGCAGACTCAATAAGTTTCCCGATTTTTCATACGCAAATATTTTCCGCCTCGCTTGCGCATCGCCGGGTAGACCATATTTTTCAGTCGGTTTCGAATCTTTCCCCCTTCTTTTTCCCCTTCTTCTCTCCCTCTTTTACTTTCGTCGTTTTTGCCTTTTTTTTTTTTCTTCTCTTTCCCCTTTTTCTTTTTCTCTTTTTCTCTTCCTTCTCCTTTTTCCTCCTTCCACGTCATTTGCTCCCCTGCCCGATTTGTTGTGTCCGGGGGCAGCTTGCCCCCCCCCCCCCCCCCACTGGTTAAGCCACTGAGACTCACAATTCATTCGGTACGGATTAACAACAAAATGGAATGGATAAATTTACATAGCAGGTACCAAAATTGTGACCCACATGGGAATGAAACTAAGTTTTTAACGTTTGAGGGAAAACAGAAACGAACTATGCATAACATCCCTCATTCATTTTCATTGTCTGTTTCCGCTCGTCTTCAAACCACAATGGTTGATCGTGCAGCTTCGTCTGGACCTATCATCCCAGTTTTTAATTTTAAATCCTATTCTCAACACTCTCTTTTGGCCCTCTTTTTCAGAATATTTGTAAGCTGAGCTAGGGAAATTTCCTCCTTGGTCCCAGGTCAAAATTCCAGTTGATTCCCAGTTGAAAGTTGTTCCATTTTCCGTAACAGAACTAACTGGTTCAACTGTTTTTAACTGTTTGTAACTGTGTCTTAACTGAGTTCACCTGGTCCAGTAAAAAAAAACCTAGTTTGAAAAATTGTTCCATTTTCCGTCACGGAATCATCTGATTCAACTGGATTCAACTGGATATTCAACTGCCGGGATCAACTGGATTCAACTGGTTCATTGAAACCAGTTTCAACTGGGATCACTTGAATTTTGACCTGGGCCACATAGTTTTTCCATTTGTCAATCAATCACAACCTGCCTGACCATTAGTAGCTTAGAAAAGGTCACCAATATAAGCATTTTTTTTTTCAAATTCCCCCACTTGCAAGGGGGTAGAAGAGCGAGAAAGGAATCTATTCCTCTCACATTTTTAATAACAATCAATTTTCCCTCGTTCAACGGTAACAACATTTCTCCTCCATCATACTAGGCGGCAAGGTCATTCATACACGAGATGTAAACTGCCATACATAGCGCATAAACTTCTCCATTCCCATCAACAACTCATCAGGCACATCCTAAGAATCTCCTATCCTTGCCAAAATATATGAAACCTGAAACTTTGGAAGGCGTCACTTTTGGTTTTCGGTGGCCAATCCCCTAGCTGAAAGCACTATGAACATGATTATCTCATCTTTGTGAACGACCCAATGGCCGTACAGTACTCTGATGGGAAATCATTGGTGAGGTGAGACATGGCAACCCGCTTTCCCATTTCCCGGCTCATGTAAGGGTTTGTCTTTACGCAGCCATCATAGAAGTGAACCATCAAGTGGAGGAATATGGAAAAATGCTCACATTACTGACATCCAATCTTTCTGAAACTACTGCTCATCACGGCTGTGCCTAACTAAATGACAATGTTACTGTGATCGATGATAACGTTGTCCTGGCTCATCTTGAATATATCTGGAAATTAGGGCCAACGCATGACAATGAGATTGCTATTGAATCGGGTGAAGATCAGACCAAGCGGCACTGATCAACCAATGCCGATACGCATCGGGATATGCATACCTAACGTCCATTAACTGCATATCCCTAAATGCAAAAGAGTGAATTCACTCTTTTAGAGTGACGACAGGGCCCGCTCCAAAAAGAGTTGAATTTTATACTTTATAAATACTTTTTGGGGTCAAAGTTAATCTTGATATGACACACTGATGATCATTTTTAATCATTTGATAAATTATCACGAGTAAATTTGACCAAAACAGTATTCTTTGAAAGGTTGAATTTTTACTCATTTTCAGATTGGGCCCTGTAGTCACTCTAAAAGAGTGACAAATTCACTCTTTTGAGTTGGGTTAAATGTGTTACATGTGATACATTCTCTCTAATTTGACCCCTTTCATTTTATTCACTGGTGTGGGGAATCGTACTTTAATAAAACACAATTGAAGAAAGGTTAACAGAACGCTAACTAACTTAGACAAGGGGCGTGGACCAAATACAACTGTAGCCAAATTATTTTGTCCCCATCGAGGGGCAAGGGAAACCAAGTGTATAAATTCATAAGAATATTACAATCACATAACTGTCTGTTCCCGCCATAAACTGGCACATTTTCTTAAAAATAAATAAAATGTCACCTCAATATCCCCAATATCGAACCAATGATAGGTATGACTTCAGCAAACCATGCTAAAGATATTACAATGGGCCCGGTAATGTGGGGCCCCCCATTGTTATAGCCATGTGTTATCGCCTCCACGATTTGGGTTGAGTGACAAATACCCGCCATCTTCACAATACTACAACCATGTACATTATAAAATAGGTCATTGACACTAAATTTTCTTCTGTAAAACGCTTGAATGAAATAGAATGAATTTAAGCAATAAGTTACGGATTTTGTTCTGGCACAAAGTTGTTAGGCAAAGCTTGCCCAGCAACATTCTCTCATGATGTTTGTTTCATGTTTTCTTCCTTTTCGAATAAATGTGAAAACAGGCCAAAGTTAATTGAACCCTCACTAGAAGCTCAATATTTCTTATTGGTGAATGAGGTTAAGTAATTTGTCCTGAAAAAGTACTCAGTCTAAATTGGATAGCGGTAACAGCTGAAATCTATTCAGCTGCGCGACAATAAACAATGGTCCTGCCCTCTGAATTCTTTAACTCATTGTTTGCTGAAATGTCTATTGCATCCCATTCTCTGATATTGGGAAATGAAATTGAAGTGAACATTTTGTCCTTTTTTCAGAAATTCCAGTTTATTTGTGGCACAGACGAATTATATGATTTTAATAATTTATGAATTACACTGGTTTCCCCTAGCCCCCCCCGATGGAGACAACAAAACAACAGCAATAGAAGGACATTCCCACAGCCTAACTGTGCTCCGTTTTTACAGATGTCTGGGCGAGTCGCATAGGACGCTCTAATTCAAGACACCTTGACACTCTTGACCCCGTAGTTTTTGAGGGTTTATGTGTTTTTTCTGTTTTTCCTTCTCAACAGTCCAAGTATAAGTCATCTCCTGATGGCACACTTATTTTGATCACCATCTTGGAACATTTAACTCATTCCCACCGTGCTACGACTATGATGCTTTCTTTTAAGAGTATCAGACATGTTATTGGTTCCAATGCATGGACGGTCATTTAAGAATCTGTCAACATATTTTAGTATGTATCTCTATTTAAACCATTTCTCTCTAATATAGCCCTAAAAGACGGGCGACATTTGCTTATTGAAATCACTTCGACAAGTGAACTGCAAAAGTGATTTTTTTGGCGTGGGGTAATCCCTCTTAGAAGTGAACGCTCAAATTCACCCTTGACATTCCCTCCAAAGAATTTCTACTCTTTCACACTAAGCAGAAAAGTCTATTCAATGTTGGTGGAGTCCCTTGTTTGTCCTGCGTGCCAAAACTAACAACACAAAAACACTTAAATTAACGCCCAAACAACATTCGCCTTATTTTATTTGCGCTTATTTTTAATGAAATAATCGTGACCATACTACTACTTTTCATGGAAGCCTAAGTGAAGGTCAACCTATGTTCCTGGGTAAAGTGGGGGGGGGGGGGGGGGGATTTTTTTTTTTTTAACTTTAAATATATAAAATATTGGCAAAAACGTGTTTGTAAGATTTTTTAGGCTAAAATTCGAAAATCGACCCATTTGAAGTGAAATAAGAGCAATTTGGGATGTCTTGAGGTTATGACGTCTTAGACGTCACACGGTTTTATGATCGTAGTTATTTGGATAACAATAGAAAGAAGAGCTAGTAGGGGGCCTACAGTGGTACTAATTTACTACCATTGGATATTACTTTGTTAGCATAATACTACCGATGGTTAGACACATTACCAGAAAATATATCTTAGACGTGAATTAACCTTCGTCTTACCAGAGGGCGGTGTCATGCAGCCAGTGAACTTTCCTCCGGTGCGCTTAATGCCAAAACTTCATAAAAGGCTTCCAAGTAATTGTTTGCTCCATCTTTCCGGTTCATTTTATCGATACAATTTGAAAGTATCCACAACCGCGGGTTTTTTATGGTGGTGGTGGGTGCCACCCAGACTAATTAGGGTAGCATTTTTGGAAACATCTTCCATATGGCTCTAAAACGCTATGCTTATTTAAAAACTAATCAATTATCATCATTAGAGCTGAAACCGCTTGAAATCCAATATCCCTAACTTTATTAGCGCAAAATTGGATTTTCCTGTGGAACATTACAATTTTGCTAACTCGCGGACTTTGTGGCGTCATTGTGACACCATATTAGGTATGTTGGTACTTATTTTGATACTTATTTTGGTATCAATGGAAAGAGGAGTCCCATAGCTATTCACTGGTATCAAAATTGTAAGCATCGAGTGCTTTATAACAAATTCTCGAGGGGGTAACCACCCTAGTGTCCTACCTTTCTAAAACTCAGAGTCAATTGAAATCACAATTTTAAGAAAATGACATTTTAAGTTGGGATTTTACATAGGGCTCAATGTAAACACAGTTCAGTTTTGGCTTATTACTCATCTATGAAGTGGGGTTAAAGGTTCAGATATGCATTGAAATTAAAGATGGCAAGGTCAGCAAACATATTAAGGTAAACAAAAATATTTCGAATTTTTTTACCCCCAAAGGTCAATCTTGATGACGTCATCATTTTCGTCCAACCATGAAACCATGCATCTAAAAGATTCCCGCTTTCCTAATGCACAAAAAGTCTCCCCATTACCCCTGTTAATTTTGCTTAGGAAAAGAGATATTTGAGTCCGAGTGATAGCATGTGGCATCAGTGTTGTTGTTTTCACTCGCTAAGTAAGTGTGACGAACGTAAAATACTCGCGCGTCTCATAAATATGCATAGGGAGTGACATTCAAACTGTAAATTCAAACTGATCCAGACCGTTGGGAATTTTTGAAAACCCCGCGAAACTAGGAAAAATAAAGGCTTTTTTTTATCAAAATCCTCTCGGGGAACCATTTGGTTCGCCTAGATTTTTTACTTAAAAATTGATTATCTTCCCTCTCATACCAAATTTACGTTGGTTCACCGAGCAGACTAAAAAATGCAATCCATCAGGCAAATATCCTAAATTTCCGTCTTGGCGCATTGACTTACGTGAAGCCCGCAACCTCTAAATCACAAATTTAGTATCGAACATCATTTGCCCCCCCCCCCGCAATAGGCTCTACTAAAAGTAAAGTATCAATCTGCCGTGTAGATTGCCCCATAGGGGCAATCTACACGGCAGCGCAGATCCAGATCGGATCCAGATCGGATCCAGATCTCGTATCCAGTTTGCGTCTACACGGGCATGATCCAGATCTGCAACGCGTACATGTGAGACACGTTGGTTAGTGTCGCTGCACTTTAGCGCGTCCTTTTATGTTACGCGCATGGCAACTATATAAGGGAGAAGTGAATCGCGTGTATATGGAATAGTCCAAGCCCGTAACCGCTTCTCTCACACCACGCGCCGTGTTCGTTGTTGCGCAAGCACACGCGCGTCGTCACTGTTGGTGGCAAGCACACGCATATAAAAATCTGTGCGTCACGCGTTATGTTATCAGTGCTGTCATTTCCCCAGTGTTCCATTGTCTGAGCGGCGATTTTCGCAATAATTATTCGAAAATCAATCGATGGAAGAAACCATGCATCTAAAAAGGTTCCTGCATTCTATGCACACAAAGTCTCCCGATGAAAACCCCTGTTAATTTGCTAGCAAAGAGATATTTGAGTCCGAGGGGGGGGGGGGGGGGGGGGAGGGGAGGGTTGTTTGATAAGCATGTGGCATCAGTTGTTATTTTTGTTTTCACTCGCTAAGTATGAACGAACGTAACTACCGCGTCCCCATAAATATGGCATTAAGTGGATTTTCAAATCGACGATCCGTAAACCAAATATGGTGTGCCCAAAACTATGACAATCATTGGTCTGAATGAGTGCGTATGCGCATTATAATACTTTTGGGCACCTCGACTTTGGTTCCTGTTTCGGGAGAATCTTCGGGTCTGGGTTATAGTTTACGTCATTGGTTTAGCGCGTAAGTATTCCTCGGATTAACCAGGTTCCGCGTAGCAACGTTACACTTTACGCTTCGAAGGTCCAGTACTTTCGCACTCACTGCGCCGAGTAGAGTTCTATCACGGTCTCCCGTGATCTGGATCCGGGGAAACGGATCCAATCTGGATCTGCGCTGCCGGGTAGATTGCCCCAATTTTTGTTCATCAACATAATACAGCAAAAATATATTTGGAAATCAACTTTTTCATATTACCTTGCTCAGTAACATCCCATATGCATTAACATATGTTAAAAAGATGAGTTAATGGTTGCAGAGTATGTTTTTTCATAGAAAATATCTACTTTTTTATGCCAACAGACACTAAAATCAGAATTGAGAAAATTGCCTTTACTCTCTGTGTTGTTCATAAGTCAATGGTACATATATATTTTAAACTGATATAAAAATGAAACGAAATAATATTTGGAAATGAAGTGAAGACAATACAATATCCCAGATAGCACGCGTATATTGGCCCACAATGGTTCCCATCGGTAATCTTGACATCGGCCTCACACGTGGCTAACGTATATTGAGCCACTATTGGTTTTCTTGGCAATGTGATATCGGCTTCACGGCATCCTTTAATGGTCTAATATGTCGCATCAAATTGGCAATCGACCAACAGCCAATTATAGACCAATATTGGATAACGTTGGCCATATTGGCTTTAAGTCTAATTGTTTGCCTAAAAATAGGCAGGGCGAGAAAACAATAAAAAACATACAGAAGTACGCTAAAATCTCTCGGACGAATTGT